>PVJA010004566.1:0-85104 GCA_004027025.1 Myocastor coypus
AAAAAAAAAAAAAAAAAAAAGGAGAGGTTAGAGGCAGATTACTAGTTGAAATGGAACATTAATAATTACTGGATATGGGTTAGGATATTCAGGCACTTTTTATGATTGAGAATGGTTTGCAACACAAAAAACATTCCAACATGGAAGGACTCTCTTGGTACTAACTTGAGATATTAATTAGCCAGCACAAACAGCTTTCCCATTCACAAAGATGCGAGAAGTAAAAATAATATTTACCTTATTACATTGTCTGATGTTAACAGCACTATGTGAGGATCTAGCATTTCACTTGGATACCATGCAGCATGTTTTACAGTCAGAGATGTAGAACTGGTGAAAAATCTCTCAGCAATTGGAGTGGTGCTAAAATAAAGATAATAATTTTCCAAAACATTATGTAGAACTTTAATAAGAAAAATACAGGAAAACCTTTTTTTTTTTTTTTTTTGGTCTTTTTTGTCTTTTTGAGACAGGGTCTCACTATGCAGTTCAGGCTGGCCTGGAACTCACACTGATCCTCCTGCCTCAGCCTCCCGAGTTGTGTGCCACCATGCCCGGCTGGGAAAACCTATTTTAATACTCAACGTTTTTCTTTCCTTCAAATTTCTCTCAATGTTGCTAAAAGAGCATTCAACACATCTATCAGAGTCAAAATGAAAATACTGTCTCAATTGTAACATTTTATAGTGCTTAGTGTTTTAAATAATCTTTTTCTGATTCTTTCACTTAAAGCTAAACCTTTATGGAAACTATAAGGAAAGATACTACTAGGATTACTTTGAAAAGTAAGGAAGGCTGCTGGCGCATGCCTGTAATCCCACTTGGGAAACTGAGGCAAGAGGACTGCCATGAGCTTGAGGCCAGCCTGAACTACATAGCAGGACTTTGTCTCTAAAAATAAACAAGGCCAGCCAAATAACTCTGCAGACAGGTGCAGGGGGGTAGTTCAATCTCAGGGCCTGCCATGCTGCCCTGCCCCTGGGCACGCTGAACAATTGAGACTGGGTGTGGTAGTGCATGCCTGTAATCTCAGCTCTTGGGAGGCTGTAAACTGGCAGAATGACTGAGACTGATCTAGTAGTCAGTTCTGAACACCCTGTAGACCTTTCCCTAAAACATGAAAGAAAAAAGAAAACAAACAAGAAAGTAGGAAACACATCTACAAAATATTACAGTTCAAGTGGGCTTTCCTTATATGTTGTAGAGCTAAATATATGTTTTCATTTTATATTCTTTTCATGAGTCTTCAGTTCCTCACTTTTCTGGATTTGTTAAAAGAAAATACATGAACACAAAAGCTCTGGATACATGCCTATAATCTTAGCACTTGGAAGGTTATGGTAGGAGGACTGCTGTGAGCTCAAGACCAGTTGAGCTACAAAGTGAGTTCAAGGCCAGCCTGAACTATATAGTGAAACTGTCTCAGAAAAACAAACAAAAAACTTCAACCAAACAGCAACAAACTCAAACTTTTAAGCAAACATCTCTTAGACAATAATTATTTTTTTAGTAACTGCTTTCAAAACATGTTATTTCTACCAGATTGAAAGAACAGGGCCAAGCATGGTGGCATATGCCTGTAATCCCAGCACTTGGGACTGAGGCAGGAGGATCGGTGTAAGTTCAAGACCAGCCTGGCCTGCAAAAGTGAGCTCAAAGCCAGCCTGAACTACATAGTGAGACCCTGTCTCAAAAAGACAAAAAATAAAAATTTAAAAATTAAAAAAAAAGAAAGAACAGCTTACTTCCAATGAGGGAGCAATATAATTCAGGAATGATAAAAATATAATCATAAAAAGCTGGGCATGGTGGTACATGCCTGTAATCCCAGCATCTGGGAGGCTGAGGCAGGAGGATAGTTGCAAGCAAGTTTGGGACCAGCCTGGGAAACAAAGTGAGATCAAGGCTGGCCTGAGCTATATAGTGAGACCTTGTCTCAAAAAGACCAAAAATAAACAGATCTCTCTCTCTCTCTCTCTCTCACACACACACACACACACACACACACACACACACACACACACAGAAACACACACAGAAACACACACACACAGATGAGAAGGGCTCTAATGTTTTAATAGTATATTTTAAGTAAGCCTGGTCTTGAAAAAAAATTCTGTATGTATTGCAAATTATACAGATAAACATGAAATGGAAGTAGAATGTACCTGCAATTCACTGTTACTTTTCCACCTTCAAATTCGGAATTCTTCCCCCATCTTTTAGGTAATTCTAATACCGTAAGTCCTTTAGTTCCTATAAGTGCTACATGATGTTGTGTAGGACTTAACAAAACTTGATAAATTTCAAACAGAGGTGGGTTTATGCAAAGCAATCTCTAAAAATTAAAGCAAATTGAACACAGTAATTAATTGTAAATACATGTGGCAGTTACTTGAAACCACAATAATGCTATAGCTATCTCAAATTATAGAATAACAAAGCATATGGATAAGTACCAACACATGGATCATTAACGTGATATATTTTTAGCCATTTTAGATTGAAGTATTACATAAAACCCATCAGATTTTCCTACTTTGATTTTTTTTGTTGTTGTTGTTCATTTTTTTCCTGGGACTGGAGATTGAACTCAGGCCCGAGCACTTATTCTACTGAGCTATTTCCCTGGCCCCTTTCCTACTTTGATTGAAGATTACTAACTTCATTTGCTGTCTATCACTCCAGTCTACCATGCTCCACTCATATTTTATACTAATCAGATTAACTTGTGTTTCTGGGAAAGTATGATGGCTTTTCCATGCATCTATGTCCCTGTGAAACTTCTTCCTGAGGTGCCCTCACTTCTTTTTCTTTCTTAGCTGGTTCTCCAGCTCTAAACATTCTTGGGAGAGAGTCAACATGAACTTCCCCTCCCTAAATACCCACACCTGTGGCCAAGGATAAATGTGTCTTCCTGAAGTTCTGCAACACATTCTGGATAATTCCATCATAGTTGTTATCTTGCATTTTGTCATTTTACTTGTCTACCTCACAGAACTCATGATTGTACCTGACACATTACTGACTCCCAGCAGATGCTCAGTGAGCAGAGAAGTGAACTCAAAATATTAATAAATGTAAGTTTTATAAATATATAAGATAGAAATGGCTTTAAGAGCTTTTGCTGCAAGCAGAATGCTGCTTTACTTATGCAGACAACATAAGCTGTATGTCTCAGCATTTTGTTTTTTCTTTTTGGAGCCGGGGCCTGAACTCAGGTCCTTGCACTTGCCAGGCAAGCACTTATTCTACTGAGCTATCTCCCCAGCCCGTCTCTACATTATGTCCTCAAAAAAACCTTTTTCTATTCAAACTTTTTCTTTGCCTATGACCATCTCAAATCCTTTTCTACTTCCAATAATTGCACTGTTTATCCAACATATTGACAATCCTAAGCCAAAATCCTTTCATGTCAGTGTCTTGAATATGAGATCTCTAACTGCTACTGCTGTTGCTTTGTGTGTCTTTTAGTTGACTTCGGTGGTTTTATTTCTTTTTTTTTTTCTGGGCAGGACTGGAGTTTGAACTCATGACCTTGCATTTGCCAGACAGGCACCTGAGCCACAGAGCTATCTCCCCAGCTCCTATCTTGCTGATTCTAACCAAACTTTTTCTCTTGTGATTCCTTCCTTCTGTTTCCTATACTCAATTTCCCATCTTCTTTCTACTTGATTTTGAGTCTAACCTAAACCAGAGGATTCTCCTGAAACCTTGTTTCCCTTACATATACAAACTAGTTCATTTTTAATAATCACAGTATTACGACTTTTATTGTTAAAGTCACTATCATAAGGGCTGCCAAGATAGCTCAGTGGACTAAGTGCCTGCTTAGGTAATCACAGGGGCCAGGGTTTGTACCACATGCTGAGTGCTGTGCTAGTGACTGAATCTGGGCATGGTGGTGCGTGCCTGTAATCCCAGTCCTGGGGAAGCTGGAAACAGGAGGATCACTACGAGTCGGAACTGTGTAGTGAGACCTTGGGCAAAAAACAAACAAACAACAACAATAGGGGCCCGGCAGGTTGGCTCAGTGGTCTAAAGTGCCTGCTTAGGAAAGCTTGAGCGGCTGCAGGGACCACAGTTCGATCCCTGGCACCACATGCTGCGCCAGCCCTCCCTCAGGGCAGGCTGAGCCGGCCATAAAAATAAATAAAAGTTCTGAAACAAGAAAAAAAAATTATTAAAAAAAAATAACAAAAAACAACTAAAAAAAGGTCACTATCATTCTAGTTATTTATTTACTTATTTGGCTGGCTAGCTTAGGCTGCCTTAAGGGTGGGTCTGGGGATCAAACTGCCTTCCCTGTGACTGACTGGGACTGCCTGTGCAGGCACTTAAACCACTGAGCGAACCCCAAAGCACCCCCTACCCCGCATCATTCTTTTTAACATTCAGGATTATAATCCACAATAGTGGTTTCATTCCAATCTCCAAACTTCTGAAATTCTAGATGATTAAAGTTTAAAATGGTAAATAACATTTACTGAGAGTGTGAATATTCCAGGCCCACTGTCAAGTGCTAAACATACAAAAATGGGCAAGGCCCTTGATTTAAGACCCATGGTCTAGCTGGGGATACAGCTCAAAAAGGACAGCTAAGGCTGTGAGTTTGATTCTTGGCATACACACAAAAAAGACTTATAATCTAGCTAAAGAAGCTATACAGTAAATAAATAAATAATTTAAAATTGGGCTGGCGAGATGACTCAGCCATCTATAGCACTTGCTTGGATAAACTTAGGCAACCACAGGGACTGTGGTTCGATCCCCAGCACCACATGCTGCACCAGCCCCACCTCCAGGGAAGGCTGAGCCAGCCATAATATTATAAAAAATACTAATAATTAAAAATTATTAAATTACTGCCAAATGCTACACTGCAATGTAGAATGCTGTTACAATACTGTGTGCTAGGAAAAAAAAAATAAAGAAAAAAAAAATACTGTGTGCTAGGACTGGGCATGACAAGGCACATTTATGCCGCTGAGCTGTCTCCCCAGCTCAGCGTATTTGTAGTCAAATACTAAGGAAGCTAAAGGATTGCTTGAGTCTTTGAGGCCACCTTTGGAACACAGCTTCAAAAAATTTCAAAGACATACACTGTCAGCTGAACACCTGATGATTATTTTTAGCTGAAAACTTTTAGTAAGTAGACTGTATATTCTTCTGGCACATTAGCATTTTGTTACAATCAAATCACTTCTTCTGGTCTGTGGTACACAACAAATATCATACACTCAAATGACTGCCACGTTTATTTTTTACCTTTAAAAGATAACTTACTACGGATAAATACTTCTATAAGGCATTGCTTATTCGAGCAAGTCTATAACAATTTTAATCACATTCACTTTCACATTCCTGGGGTTTTGCGGATGGCTAAATTTTCTAAAAGGGGAAAAAAATCAACCAAAGCTTCCTCCTTCGTCAGGCTCGAAACTTGGTGCTTTCAAATCTGCCTCCTGACCTAATGCTACTTGATTTAATGCTAACAACCCAAGAGAAAGTTATGATTATAGTGTTAAATAAAAAAATAGGTTTCTTGGGGCCGAGGAGATAGCTCACGGGCACAAGAACCTGCCTGGCAAGTGCAAGGTCCTGAGTTCAATACTCGGTTCCAGGAAAAAACAAAACAAACAAACAATCCCCCCCCCAAATACCAAGGTAACCCTTGACAACTCGCCACAAATAGCAACTCCACTAACAAATTTTCTATGTTCTTTACCCTACTGATTTCTTCCGAGCACTTAACTAACCACTACTATTTTACGGGGTATCCATAGTCCTCCCGTTTCTCCCAGACCCTAGGAACACAAGCACCTCAACAGCACCAGCTCCTTTCTGTTAAGCAGCAGTGTCTGAATTAATGAACACGTCAGACAGCAAGAAGAATATGAGGAAAGGCGGACTTCTTCCCTCGAAGTTGACGTTTCCGAAAGGACTTCTACTTGCGACTGACTACAGAATCCACCAGAAAATAATAAACAGCCGGGGGGAGGGGGTGCTGGAAGAGTTCGGATCCCAGTTGCAGGCCACTTTCGAGATGCCCTGGCAGTACCTGGTACTGGGAGAGGGAGTGCTCCTCGCCGCTACTGCTGAGGCCCCGAAGACGAACCACTAAAAAGCAGCTGTTTTCTCCATCCCACAGAAAGAGCTCTCCGCCAAGGCCGAACACCAGGTTTCTCGTAAGCAGCTGCGGCGGCAGAGGCGAGGAGGACAACGACGAAGAAGCCGGTTTCTCAGTTTCTGCAGGGTGCTGGTGCTTTTGCCCTTCCCGGAGCCGAGAGAATACGACGTGGTTAGGAAGCCAGGTTTGCCAAAGATCACCATCGCTTAAGGTACCCTCTGCAGCCGCCATCTTGGTCCAACTGCTTTCCTCCTTCCAGTTGCTCAGCCCGCCGCTGAATGTAGCCAATCCACGGTCAGCCGTCTACAGCGTCGGCCAATCACCGAGCAGGCATCCCGGAAGCACGAGACTACCTGTAAAGGCCGGGCGAAAGCAAATCAGCCCATCGGGTAGGGCATTGCCACAGGAAAACCAATGAATAACCCAGCATAGGCCAACGGGGGTGGGACCAAGTGGGCCCTAAAACCAGGCAAGTTCAAAGCCAGCACTACTGGGCGAAGTCTCGCACCAGGGCAGGGAGGCTGAGACCCAAGTATCTATCAGCCTATTGGACACTTTCCACTGGATAAAAACTATCATCCAGGGCATTCCCTCAAGATTGACTTTACTCAAGCCGGGCGTGGTGGCGCACGCCTGTAATCCCAACACTTGGGAGGCTGAGGCGGGAGGATCGTTGAGTTCAAGACCTGGATGGGCTACAAAAGTGAACTCAAGGCCACCCTGAACTGCATGGCGAGACCCTGTCTCTAAAAGAAAACAAAAAACAACCTCACTCTACCCAGTTTCAGTTAACTTCATAAATGCCACTATTTCAGACACCCATCCTTGATTTCCCCAAATCGGCTTCTGTGTGGGGCTGGACAAACCTTTGCAGAATTTCCTGTAATCCAAGATCAGCGCCGAAAACTACAACTCCCAGGGTTCCTTGCGTGCACCGAGGGTAGGGTGGGGCTTTGAGGACGGTTCCAGAGAAGAGATGGCCGAGTCGGCTAGGTCTTACCGCCGGTCACTGTACAAACAAATGGTCTCCCCACACTGGAAAGAGGCTTTCCGGCAGGTGAGTGTGAGGTTTGGTTTTTTTTTTTTTGTGGTGGGACCAGGGTGAGTGTGAGGTTTGGGACACTATACACTACCCTAATTTGTTCTCTAAGCCATTACCTCTGCCCAGCGCTGCTAAGCAGGTGCGGGAAGCGCCTGGCCACTGGAAGGAACCTGAACTTCTTGGCCTCTGCATGTGGGTTACCTTGGGTGGGTGCAGTCCTGAGTGGCTAGGTTTTTGGCATCGTGTTTGTTTCAAATTTGAAGTATGGCCGTCACCGTACCCTCTGCACCTCTACAATACCACCACCTCCGATTGTTGGGCATCGAAAGAGACATTTTTTGTTGGTATGACATGTGAGATAAAAATATATCTAGAGAGGAATCAGAATAGCCTCTGTGACTAAGTGTTGGCAGAACTGTACCTCACCAAAGTCCTGATCTCTTCTGAACTCCGTGTAGTTTCTAGTAATACTGCCTGTCTCCCCAGGAATCACTAAAGTGGTGGGCACATCCTAGGAAAACAACCTGCTGCTATACTGGATGAACCTTGAGTATTGATATACATAAATCTATTCACTTATTTTTATTTATTTCTTTATTTGCTTATTTATTTGAGAGAGGGTCTTAGTATATAGTTCAGGCAGATCTTAAACTTACTATGTAACTAACCCGGGCAGGTCTGTAACTCATGGCACTCCTCCTGCCTCAGCTTCCTCAGTGCTAGGATTATAGGTATGTGACACTACACCAGGCTTGGTCGTGACATTTAGAAAGTGAGGACTCTGTTGTGGAGGGTCGCTCTGTACACTGTAAGATATTTAGATGCATGATTACTGGCCTTTACCCACGAAATGCTGCACTCCAACAACTAGAGTTGTGGCAACAACAAAGAAAAGGCTCCAGACATTGCTGGATGCCCGCTGGGGGACAAAATCACCAGGAGGTGATGAGCAGTGTTGTACAGGAAAGCCAATACCATAGCCATATGTAGAACAGCAAGAATTTGGAAACACTGTAAATGTCTTCTAATGACCAGTGGATGCTGAAACAGAATACACCTAACCATTGAGGAAGCCAACACAGAAAATAGAAAATGTAGAAAATGTATGGGGCTGGGGAGATAACTCAGGGGCACAAGTGCCTGCCTGCCTGAGTTTGATCCCCAGTTATGAAAAAAAAAAAGGAAAATATAATGATCTGGATGAACAAAGTATTGTGATTTTAACTATATACCATACATGTGGATACACACTTGTGAGGAATATGGAAAAGTAACAATATTTAAGACATATTTGAAATTTGTGCCTTAAGTTGCTCTTAATGTATACCAGCTAATCTATCTATCCTTCCTTCCTTCCTTCCATCCTTATTTATTTTATGGGCC
The DNA here is from genome assembly GCA_004027025.1 of Myocastor coypus. Lineage (NCBI taxonomy): Eukaryota > Metazoa > Chordata > Mammalia > Rodentia > Myocastoridae > Myocastor > Myocastor coypus. The sequence continues at coordinate 8,556 of PVJA010004566.1, forward strand.
CTTCCTGCTTCTTTTTCCCAAGAGATGTCTGACAAGAATGAGAAACAGCCGGGACAGGCTCCTGACCAAGTACCGCCAGGCAGGAGGCCATATGCTAGGCAGACCTGTGAACAACCTTCTAGTGCAAGAGGTGATGGAGGAAGAGTGGAATTCTTTCCAGTCATCACAAAACTTTCCAGAGGACTTGGCTCAGGTCAGTCTGAGACAGGTGTTTTCAGTGTGTGTGTGTGAGAGGTGGTGGGGAGTACACCAGGAAAAACTAGAGTTCTCTTTGTACCTGTCTACCCATGTCTCTAAACTCACTTACCCCCCCAGCTCCCAGGCAGAATTTGAACGCCTTTGACTCAGGCTCTTGAACATTACACACTTTATATGGATGGTTCTTTAATACTAGACCTGTTGTATCCTTGTAGCATAATCAGTTATGAAAATTTTTTTTAAAGAAATTTCTTTTTTTTTCTTCACTGTTAAGATTTTTTTTTTTTTCCATTAAGAAATTTTGATTCAGTAAGCATGGGCTAGAAATTTTTCTTTTAAAAGAAGTCTCCAGGAACATTTTGATTCCAGTTTCAACCAGATTTGTGGGCTGGGTATGGGTTGGGAACCACTTATGACATGTTAGAAAGAATACTGGATTGGAGGTCAGAAGTTACAGAATTGTAATTCTGGTTTTGCTTCTTACTTCTCCACTGCCTCAGAACTTTAGCTTTCACATTTATAAAATACAGAAGATAATGCCAGCATTTTGAAGACTATAAAGATACATGGGTATGTGCTTTGAAATCATCAAGGCACTCTGTAAGAAAGATGCATTATTTAGTGGCATCTACATGTCCTATAGTATAACCAGTGTTTTATTTTAACCACAATTGCTACTCATGATGTTCTTCTCAGCTAGCTTTCTTTCTCACTGTGCAGAGGCCAAAACAGGTTTGCAAAGACTAAGAACTTTCCTATGGTCATGTGGCCTTGGAAGAGCATATAGCTAACTGCTGTCTTCCAGTGGTCTCTCCCAAATTTGGTAGTATTTTGTCGCTGGGTGGTATGATCATTTGAGATGACTTTTCAACTTAAGCACATTCACTCATTGTCAGCATACATTTCAAGATTGAAATAGTTTTATCAGATTGATGGAGATTCTTCATGCCAGCCTCCAAGTATGAATCATAGGGCTTGGTGGCAGATTAATACCTAAAATTTCAGATGACTCTACTTTCTCTTGCAGTTGGGTTTGTCAGTTGACTTGGCTGTGCTAGAGGAAATCCAACAGGAGCTGATTGAGGAAGGTAATCCTGGGGAGTAGTTCTTTCTACCTATATTTGGCTATTCTAATGCCGAGCTTTCCTTGAGTCAGGGCTAGATCTTAATTCCCATTCTACCTCCACTTTTAGGCATGTTTCTAAAAGTCTGACTTTTACTCTTGACTTTTTGGCTGTCTTACCAAAGATAAGGGTCTCTAAGGTGCTAGACTGTGCCAAAAGTGCATTTCATAATTGTTTTCTCTTTGTGACTAGCCTACAAGCTAGTATTAGACATACAGCAGAAAGTGACATTCTCACACAGCTAATAAGTAATGGGTCTCGGGAGCAAAACTGATTTTGTGAATCCAGTTCCTATGGTTATTATACCTTGCCTCTGTGTTAGTAGGTAAAGCCAGGCACAAGGTTTGTGCCCACAGTCCCAGATAGTCAGGAGGAAAAAGTGGGAGGATTGCAGGACCCAGGAGTTGGAGGTCAACATGAGGAACCTGCCAAGATCTGTGTCTTAAAAATATAGTAACAATAGTAGAAGTAAATTTTCTGTTAAGTGTCAACTTTCTTCAGTGCCTTTGACGTTTCTACATTTCTGTTGCTGTAGCAACAAGATGCATAAAAGTTATTTTTCTTGACCCTTTTGCTTATACGGAGCAGCAGATGTGAAGGGATCTAACAAGATGAAGCTAGCATGAGAGAGCAATAAATACCAGTAATGGGCAATGCGATTTTACCTAAATCTTTTTCTCTTGTGCCTGTGAATGAGAGGTATGGCGTTACGTACAGGGCAACTCTGGGGAACATGGTAAGGCACTGCTACTGCCTTTTTCCTTCCAGAACAGTCCATAATCAGCGAGTATGAGAAGAGAGTGCAGTTTGATGAACAGTGTCTCAGCATCATGCTAGCTGAGTGGGAAGCAAACTCCCTCATCTGTCCCGTGTGTACAAAGTAAGTTTTTCAGCACTTTTCCAACATAATTGGTTCCCATCCCCCACTCCAAAGTGAGTGGACCCTGCCCCACCAATTTGTTGCCAGAAAAGGTTTGGGGAGTCATGATGATCTAGGATCCTAATTTTGCTTCTAGGTACAACTTGAGAATAATAGGAGGTGTGGTGGTATGTCAGTGTGGCCTACACATCCCATCTCATGTAAGTTCCACATAGACATTTTATGCTAATGTTCCCACACATGTGCTTATCTGAAGAACTTCCAGTGGTGGGCTGGAGCCAGTTGTGTGCCTCTCTTTTCCCGTGCTGTGTTCAGTGATGTTATTTATATTGATAGCTTCCCATCAGCTATGGTGAGAATAATATTTAGCATGGAAGTTGGGAAACACAAACAAGGCTTTCCCTCACTTGAGAACCCCCACTGCTTCAGCTCTAAATTCACAGATCCCTGGGGCTGGGGAGACAGCTCCGTGGCACAAGTTCGTGCCTGGCAAGTGCAAGGTCATGAGTTCAAACCCCAGTCCCACAAAGAAAAATAAAATCAATTCACAGATACCACCTTAGGTTCAGCAGTGCTTGTATCCAGTCTCCCACAAAATGTATGTTTATAAAGACAAACCAGTATTAAGAATGTAGGCATTGGAGACCTTAAAATGTACAAGTCATCTTTTCTGACATGAAGAGGACTGCACGTTTACCAGTTCACTCAATAGTAGGTTGAAGTGTCAAATAAAAGCTCCTATAATGCATAGTCAAACCATGGGTAGATGAATTATGTGTTATTAGATGTCTGTATGAGGTTGATCAACAAGCTGAATACTGTACCTTAGAAGTTTTACCTAATTCTATACATTTTTTAAAAAGCAACTCATAGGAGCTTAGTGTGGTGATGTAAGCCTGTAATCCCAGCACTTGGGAGGCTGAGGCAGGAGGATCAGTGAGAGTTCGAGACCAGCCTGGGCTACGAAAGTGAGCTCAAGACAAGTCTGAACTGCATAGCGAGACCTGTCTCAAAAAGACCAAAAAAAAAGAAAAAAAAAAAAAAAGCAACTCTTGTTCTTGAATGTTTCCTAAATTTTTGGCCTAGTAGAAAAATGAAACTTTAATTCCCCTGTACAGTAGCTGTGGTTTACAATAAGACATGATTGAATTCCATAGTCATAAGTTCATTTAGTATGGAGAGATCTTGGAGCAGATACTGTTGGTTCTTAGTAAGGGCTGCTGGCTGGTGTGAGGAGAAGCTGAGGGAGGTTAAAAGGAAGCCTGTTGCCTCTGGATGTTCTTCCTGCTGTGAGCAGTAACAATGTTGTGTAGCAGGAAAGGGGAGCATTGACTAATCTAGAGGTGGGATTAAATGGAGACTGTCAAGAGATCTCAGCAGTTGTGGGCCTAAGTTTTTCAAGCTCCACAGCATCAAGCCATCAGTGAGCCAGTTGTATTGCTGACTGCGAGGAATCAGCATTTTCAGTCTGTTGACTCTCAAGTAAGATTAGTTTGCAGTTGAACTTTTTATTTTCAGTCTCCAGAGTTGACAGAACAGAAGCTCCGTGCCTGTTTAGAGGCCAATTTAAATGATCACAGTGCACATTGTCCCTGTACTCCTGAGTTTTCAGTCACTGATGGAACAGGAGAAAAGCCCAGCCTTCTCATGACCTGTCGGGTAAGTTTCTTTGTCATGGGGAGGTGTAAGTTGAGTGGTTGGTTTTATGCCCACCACAATGGAAATGATGGCTTAGAAACAAGTCAATGTTTAATGCAGTATATATTCTGAGGAATTTATTGAAAACTAAAGCCCCTAAGTTACTTCAACTAGAAGACTGTCATTCCTGGAAAGAGAAATGGATGAGGCAGCCTAGGGTTAGGGTTACACTCTAGTTCTTAGTTGACAATTCAGTTATGATAGGACCATGCAAGTGTGTATGGGAGCCATCTATCTTAGGAGCTTTAAGCTTGCTATAGGAACCATTATCTTATTAGTAATCAATACATTATAATCGATGTGAAATGTTAAAGCTTCCAAGTCTTGAGGGGGAACTTTGACATTATTGAATGCTATAGCATGTCAGGTATCAGTAAATTTGACCTCACACATAGAATTGGCCAGTCTTGGGCTGGGGAGATAGCTCTGTAGCACAAGTGCCTGCCTAGCAACTGCAAAGTCATGAGTTCCAACCCTGGTCCCACAAAAAGAATTGGCCAGTCTTTCATGGGTAAGAATAACACAGCAGGGCCAGTGAGATAACTCAACAGACTAAGCACTGCTTAGGCAAGTGCAGGGACCTGGGTTCAATCCCTGGCACCATAGGCTGTGCCATCCCTGCCCTCAGGCCTGCCAAGCTGGCCACTGAGACTGGGTGGTGGTGCACACTTATAATCCCAGCTCCAGGGAGGACGAAAACGGGATCACTAGGAGTGGGAGCTGCATAGTAACACCCTGTACCAAATACATAAAACTGACACAGTAAATATGAGGGGGAAAAAAAATTATTTAGTAGTCTGTGAGCTCAACATTTGAAAGGTAGATACTTGGAATGTTCTAGAATCCCAGTATGTCACTAGGCCTTTTTCACTTGAGGAAATTAAGAGCTTATGGAATAAGATTCAGTTAAGTCAGGTTTATTTAGAAGTTTATTACAGATATGGGAGGATGGGATGAAAGACAGGTGTGGCTATACAAGGTGGTAGTATGTAACCAAGGACTAGGAATGACAGTGGTCTGAAGCTAATGGTGGTATGCACTAAGCTACCTGTGTCTTCCAAAGAAAGCCAAGTATATTGCCTACGGAAAGTCAAGGTTAGGACATTGATTTCTAAACACAGGGGGAGCCAAATAAGGAAGTGGGTGTGTTTTATGTAGATGTTTTAAAAATTAATTTGGTATAGGGTCTTGCTATGCAGCTTGGATCTGTAGTGAGCCTGTCTCAGCCTCCGTAGTGGTGGGATTACAAGTGTGTGCCACACTTGCTTTTGGGGGCTGGCATGGCACAGGTGGAGTTCCAGAGTGCACAGCATGCAGTACTGGGGATTGAACCTGGGTTCTTGTACTTGCCAGGCAGGTGCTTTCACCATTGAGCTATCTCTCTAGCCCTGTTTAGATGCTATTAATCACATGATAGATCAATAAAAGTCCGCTCGGCAGCATAAGCACATGCTTGGCAAGTGTGAGGTCTAGTTTGAGCCCTGGTACCAAAAAAGGGGTCTTGTGGAATGTTTGTCTGTAGTAAACATCCTTGTTTCACCTCTCCACTACCTGTTCTGGGGCTACAAAGTTTTCATTCTTCTGGTCACTGGTTCCTAAGGCTGAGGCTAAGACCTGATCTTAAAGCCTACAGTGCTACTGAAGACGTCATCAGAAAAGCAGGGCATTTCCACCTGAGCTCCTCCCAACCCTTTTCAAACAAGGTCTCACTACACTGCCCATGCTGGGTTGAACTTGTAGTGCTTTTGTCTCAGCAACCCAGAATGCTAGGATTCCAGGTTTGCACACACCTACCACCCAAGGTGCAAGACAGAAGATGGCAAGGTCAGGAGTGGCACTTTTAAGTGATTTCTTTGACAAACAGTTCTACTGAATCCCTAATGGTAACTGAACTTGGGTGACATCATGCAATGTGTAGGAATTCTCATTGTATTATAAATATCATTATTGTGAACAACCTTTTGAAATCATGACTGCCATTTGCTAACTTACTATTTCCATATAGGCTTGTGACACTTGGGCTATGATCCTGTAGCCTGAACTCATTGTTCTGCTGGGTTAAAAACAACTCATCCTTCCTGAGAAGAGGCTGTGTGTACATACAGACCTTTACTTATAACTTATTTTGTATTAAAACTTTTCAAACACCTCTACTCTTGGTGTTTTGATGCAGACTGAAGAAATAGAAAAGACAAACTACTTTGGATGAGGTAAAACAATTGTAATGTCCATTACGTTATACAAAAAAAACCCCACTAGAAAGAAAATCGAGTACAACAGCAATAATTTAAGTTTGCTATGTTTTTCCATGATGTTAGGATGATAACCATTGCTAGGTACAGGTGTCTGGTGTCAGGGTAGGCTTTATTCTCTGACCACATAAAATTAAGGTCCTCAGTGTCTCTGACTATTGGCTCTTGATAAAGCTTTTGAGGTCTTCAAGAAAAGTAATGTACTCTTGATGTTCCAGGGCTGTGCTGAGCTCTACCAACTCATCTGCAAAGGTGTTGTCCACTCCTCGGTCAGCCAGGAAATCCATTAGGTGGTCATACAAGGCCTATAAAGAACAATCAGTTACTACTTAAAGACAATCCCTGACACTCACTAATCAAGCAAATGATTTCTTTAGGCCAACTCGCCCAGCACTCACCCAGTCCAGGGAATCTGTGTTAAGTGTGTAATTAGTGTCCTTCCATTCAGATTCGCCTGTGGCCTGAAAGCTAACTTCCTTGATAGAGAAAATGTCGCTCTCAGCCTCCTCTTCTTCTCCAATCTAAGAAACAGTATTTAGGGAATTCCAGGCCAAGCCAGATTTCTGCAAGGAAAGGCTTTGCAGCCTGAAATTAACCAGGTATAGCCTTGTTGGACCCCCCCCCCTACGCCGCCATTTTGCTAGAGTCTCTTAAGTATTCCTGGTCCTAGGACGCTCTGTCCTGGGGGTGTTAAGGGACTGGCACTCTCCTGCATACCTCGTCCTCTGAATAGTGGCAATCCAGAACAAGGGCCTTCTTGCCATCACTCTTCGTAACTTCTACCACAAAATTGGGAGTTGATGTCAGTTCAGGCTAGGGAAACAAGAAGTCATCATATACCACTGCAGATGAGATCTGCATCCGAAGCAAAGGTCTCAGGTCACAGTAGTGTGGTGGCCACTACTTGGATGTTGTAGTATCATTTTATAGTCTTACACCAGTGTTCCTAAGTAAGAATCTTTTTACACTGTTCAACAGTCTGTCTTCTGTTTGTACTTTTTTTTTTTTTTAACGTTTAGTATTAAGTCTAAAGTCCAGCTTTAGCTTCACCGTTTAGCTGAGATCTAGACCAGTCTTTTTTTTTCTGAGCTTGCTTCTCCATCTGTAGAGAGGTGGCCTGCATTTCTAGAACCTCTTTCCAACTTGGCAGTTCTCGGATTCACCCTTTACACAAATGAGGATCAAAGCTTGGCACACTTGGCTCAGGTGAAGTGGCTGTCCTACCAGTAGCAGTTCTCCCTCTGATGGTGACCCTGGGAGCAGACTGAGCCCAAAAGCAGGGAGAAGCCAGCATGGGCGGCCAAGACAAGTGTACCAGAAGCTCTGTTCTGTACATTAGTGGGAAAATATAGCTGCTCAGATGCTATAAGGACCCAGTAGCCCTCAAGACCAATTGCTTTCCAGGCCAGGTACACTACTTCCTAAAACTTGTTTAAAGACTGAGTACCATTAAAAAAAAAAAAAAACCTACCAGAGAGTAACCAACCTTAGGAAAAGATCTCACACCTGGCCAAGTGTTAGTCTCTGAAGCCCAGGATGATAATCTTAGTTCAACAGCTGGTATTTATTATGAGCTTTTGACATAGTAGCATTTTTTACCCTGAAAACACCTAAATGATATGCTCTACATCAAACATCTGTCACAGAAAAGACAGTTTTAGTTCCTTTTTATTAAAAGAACACAGGCCCAACTATAAAGCTGGAGCCTGCTGGTAGCAAAGTATTTATTATACTCCCAGGGAAGAGGGAGCCATAACCCAGCCATAGATTCTGTTGCTCTAAATGCAAGTTCCAGGATGAGTGTCCTCTGCCTTCTGTTCCACAGAGCTAGCACAAAAGGACTTAAACAAAAAGAATGGTTTTTTGTGTGTCTGCTGGAACTGATATAAAGGCAGGCGAGGCACTCACCTCTTGTTCTTCACTCTTTTGCCCCTCTGATGGCTGCTCCTCAATATCTAAAGTTGGTGGGATGCTATTGTTAATGTTGAAAGTGACAGTAATCCTAGAAAGGGAATCGAGAAAATAGGTAAGGCATAGCTTTAATTATTAAACAGGTAAGTTTAGGGGCGTAAGCCTCTATTCTAGCTGGCTATCTGTATCTGAATTATCTGTACAACTCCAAAACAGGCTGGGTGTGGTGGCTCACACCTATAATCCCAGCACTCAGGAGGGTGAGGCAGGAGGATCAACCATAATCTCAAGGCCAGCCTAAATTAGTTAGACAGTCATAAAATCAAACCAACAAAAAACAACTGAAAAGGTTAACTGTCTATATCCAATCTGAGAATTTAGGACAGCGGTTCTCAACCTGTGGGTTTCGACCCTGGTGGGGGTTGAAGGACTAAAACACAGAGGTCGCCTAAAGCCATCGGAAAATATTATTTATTTGGAAATACAGTTTTGAAGTAGCCACCAAAATTATTTTTTTTTTTGGCTTGGGGTCACTGTAACATGAGGAACTGTATTGTGGGGTCATGGCATCACTGACTTAGTAGCTTGCAGTGAGCCTACTATGTGTCTTCTAATGGAAGTTAACAGGCCCTTCCTGGGTACAGCACAGTAGTAAAGCACTTTTCCTAGTATGTACAAGATTTTGGCTTCCATCTGCAGCGCCAGAAAATAAATAAAATTATAGGCTCTGTTCTATCTCACACAGTTACACCTAGGGTACATCCACCAGTTCAGTGTCTGTCACTGGTTAGCTTCAGGCCACAGCCAACTGATACTAACACCTCTAGTCCTTTCAGGACACCCTCCATAGATGAAGGGAAGCAACTGAGGGACTGGAGGGATGAACATGAGCCCCCTTTACGAATTTTTTGGGCTGGCCGGATAGCTCAGCTGATTAAAGAATCTGTTTAGGCAGATACAGGGGGTGGGGGTTCAATTCCGGGCTTGCTGTGCTGGACAAATGAGACTGCGTGTGGTATCTATGTGCCTGTAATCCCAGGCTGAAAAACAGTATCACTAAAAGTGTGATCTGTGTAGTGAGACCGTGTACTAAATACATTTCAAAAAACGAAATTTTTTTTCTTTAGCCAGACATGGGGATACATGCCTGTAGGTACATGCTTGTAATCCCTGTACTCGAGAGGCTGAGGCAGGAAGACTGCCATGAGTTCGAGGCCAGCCACAGCTACAGGGAGTAGGAAGCCTAGTACAAAGTGAGCTCAAGGCCAGCCTGACCAGCATAGCAAGAACCTGTCTCAAAAACTGCCCTCCCCCCCAACATATCCAAGCAGAGTACAACCAAAGGCTTTTCCTGATACAGCCCTGGCCCATTCCCACAGGATCACAGATCTGGTCCCCTGGAGACAACAGACTAGTACTTACTTTTCCCCAGCAACTTTCCGTATTAATTTAGCTTGTGTTCCATCCACTTCCAGCTCCCAGCCCCCAGACATCTTGGGAAGGGACTTATGCTTCTGAATTTTTTTTTCCTCTTTAATTTCATCACTAAGAAATTCAACGAAAGCTTTGTCTCCTAGAAAGCCCAGATGATTCAGAAAGAAAAGTCGATTAGTCTAAAAGCAATTACCCAGGTTAACTGCAATCAAATCTAGACTTGAATACTCTCGGAGTTTTGATCCAGTCCACATTATAATGCCCGTTTCTGTAAAAATATGGTATTAGTAAAAGGATAAACTTGATTCTGGAGAAGTTATTGCAAACGAACTCTCTGCCACCTTTCACAATACAAGAAAATTCCCCACGACCTTCTCCCATTTGCCTACGTACTTAAAGCCTTCCCAAAAACCCATTTTCAAGAGACTAAGAATACAGGTGCACCCTGGGCCTTAATTTTACCCTCTCCCTCCCTCGACCCAAAATCGAGATCTTTGGAGGATGTGAGAGAAGCAGGAATGCGATCGCGAGGTCTCAACCCGCCGGTTTCCAAAGGTCCCGGACCCTGGGATGTTTCCCGGAGAGTTCTCTCTCCGTCCTCGTCTCCCGATACTCCCGGACTGCGCAAACCTTACCTTCGGTGTGCAGCGCTCCGAGCCCGCAGCCGCAGGCGCAGGGCCCTGTAGGCTGCAGGAGGCCGGGCCGGCGCGGCGACCCTGAGCTCACCGATAGCAGCCCGAAGAGCCGGGGGCTCGGCTGGGGCGCCGGCTGCAGTAGCAGCCTGAGTGGCGGGGTTGGCGCGGCGATGCGGAGGCCTGCGACTGCGGTGCCCAGGGCGCGGGGCAGGCGGCGCAATAGGGGAAACATCGCGAAAGTGGCTACGGCAGAGACGCACACGTGCAAGTGCAAAGAACAACCGGGGCGAGGCACCCGCGACCTACTGGCCGGAAGTCCCACCTTCGCCCAGGAAGCGCTTCAGTTCAGACGCGCGGGAGTCCGAAGGCACCGCGCCCTCTGCTGGAGGCCTCCGGTGCAGCCCCCTCGGGAAGCCTCCAGTCTGTACTGCCCGACTTGGCGTCTGAAGCGGTCTGTTCTCTCTACTGGTGGTTTACATATTCCGTTTTCCACAAACTGTTCTCATACCCCAGGCTTTCTGACTGCGTGGAATACACTCCTGCCGCCTCCCTCTCCTCCCAGACCAGACTTCAGGGTTGCTTCCCTTAAGAGGCCTTTGTATGCTGGGAAGCTCATGTGATTTTGCATCCAAATGCTGCGCTTTTTTCCTTTGTGCGCAAGCCTCCTTGGCAAAGCTGGTTTATCTGGCAGCCTCCCTGCACCAGTGTCAAATTCTGACATTCAGTGACTAGTTTCGGTGACCTCTTCCATCGCACCCTCCAACTTTGCATACAAATTCTGATAAACACCATTTCCCCTCTGGGCAAGAGGCTATAGTTTATGTCAGATTTGGGTTAAGAATAAGCAATTGTACTGTCTTCCCAGGATACACAGGATATATAAGCTACCAATAAAGTATGGTTGACCAAATTAGCAGCGATGGCAAGACCAATATTAAACAGTTCCTAAAACGCTTTGTGCAAATAAGGGAAAGGAGACCCAACAAAGAATCATACAGTATTCATTTTTATGGATTTGATAGTCAAGTGCAAATTTTAGCATTGCATACAAGAGTTGATGTTTACAGAGTTGTCTGAATTAAGACCAGACTCAAAATACAAGATAAATCCCTATCAACTTTTTTCTCATTTTGTGCAAACATCAAATACAGTTTAATAAAATTGTTTCCTCCCAAGTGCAGCGTTATTAACGTATTTTGTTGTTACAGGGACTCACTACATAGCTTTGACTCTGATCCTGTTATTAGTCTCCCAAGTGCTGGAATTACAGGCATGTCATGCCCAGATATTCAAACGGCCTCCTAGATGCATGGCCACAGTTCCAGGTGGCTGAACTGGTTGGGCTTATATCACAGTAAACAAGATGTTTTACACACAAAGTAAAGACTTGCTCCCATTTTGGCTTCTCTATTTAACTAGCAGAGCTGCAGCAATAAGGATTGTCACCCAGGCCCTAGTGATGTTCATAGCCCTTCACTCTGCAATGAAATGAGTGTTACTCCAGGTAGCACTGAAGACAAACCACCAGGGGGAAGCATGTGGAGTTGTTTGGGATATACCTGTTCAAAGCTGCTCATGGGAGTTAGTGATTCACACAGATAAAGATTTTTCAGGTGGGAAAAGAGATATCACACCATCAGAGATTGTACTAATTGGAAAAGAATAGCTTAAGATTGTACTGCAGTATTATTGTTAAACATCTAAAACCTTTAAGAAAATTTGAAGTGTACTAATGCCTAAAGCTCAATAAAATAACCACTTACTTTACTGTAGTGGAGTCAGAATGGGTTTTCCATCTGATTTAATCCCTGAGCTGCCATGTTAAAAATCAACTTGTTAAAAGGCCTAATAAAAAACTAGATACTATATTAAAATTCTACAGTGTTACAGTGATCAACATTTCTATACAGAAACATTAAAGCTATTTAGAAGCTGCTTACATTCGTTACTTCTTAGAGAATACACATATGCTTCCAAAAACTGTCCAGGTACTGAAATTGGACATAAATTACTCCCAAGTTTTCCTTGACCTACAGAAGACTTTTTACAAATTTGTTGAAGAACACAAGGAAAATTACTAACTGTTGAGGACCAAATTGTCCAACTCCTTTTTTTTTTTTTTTTTTTTTGTGGTGCCTAGGATTGAACTCAGGACTTGCACTTGCAAGGAGGTGCTTATTCTACTGAGCTATCTCCTGGGCTCCTCTATTTTTTGTTTTTTTAACCAGCATGATGAATGTTCTACTAAAAGTACAACCTTTCTAGAGATCTTTTTAGGAAGTTAACAATGGTAAGAATAAACTGGTTTTCAAGGATTTCATAAGATATACAGGATCTGTCAAATCCAATTTAGCCTAAATGTACATATTTCTAACAGAAATAAACCTTAAGTGTCCAGACAACCCTACATACTGGCTAAAAATATGGACGTTCAAGACCCTTTGCTAGTGCTTATCAAGAATGGCTCAGACTTAACACAACTGCAGACCAATGAGATTCACCATAGAAAGGTTGTCAGGTTACAACCTCCAAGACCTTACATGAAGACCACTGAGAACATCCATTGTCTTTTTTTTGTTTGTTTGTTTGTTTTAAGACATTCCCACTATGTGGTTCATACTGTCCTTTAACTCACTATGTAGCCCAAGGCTGGCCTGGAACTCAGGGTGGGTGATCTTCCTGCTTCACCCTCTAGAGTGCTGGGATTATGGGCATGTGTCACTACATCCAGATTACAAATATGTATATGTGTCTTCTTTTTTTTTTAAAGACAGCATCTCACTATGAAGTTCAGACTGGATATGAACTCATAGTCCTCCTGCCACAGCATCCAGAGTGCTGGGATTACAGGCATGTGTTCTACCATCACACACTGCATTTATAGTTGGACTAAATTAGCACAATAATAAAGCTAAATCTTACTTTTTTTTTAGTTCTAAAGACTAAGGGGAAAGGCCATTTATTTTTGATAACTAGCTCACAAGACCTTGTAGTGAATTTTCCTAACAGGAAGTAATAAGAATTAGAGAAGTGCCTGGTGCAGGTAAGAAATGGCAAATCCAAACTATCCCTATACATCTATGGAGGAGAAAAGACTGCACAAAATCAGTAAGATCGAAGAAGTTAAAGACCAGCTGTGGTGGATGAGATGTGCCCAGGCTCTTGACCTTTCACTGATCATGTGTCTCTCAGACTCTCCTTTCCCTCTACCAACAGCTCTAGCCAGTAGACTCATCCAAAGGGAACCAGTCAAAGCATCCACCGCAGAGGCCCCAAGGACCAAGAGATTCCCTTACCGTCTCTCCCTGGGGATACACAGAGGTCTACACCCTACACACGAGGTTCAATAGGATAGGACAGCCATCCCCAGGGACAGGAGACAGCTGCACCTTCCTCCTGAAATGTCTGCAAGTTAATGTCTTCTGTTTTAAAGCTTCATATAGGGAGACATTAAAAACAGAATCAAAGAGACCATATTCTTAAGTGAAATACACTGGACACCTGTTTAAATACTACATTATTTCTTGTGTATGAGAAATCAGAAGTGTAAAGACCATATATATAATAGAAGCTGGGCATGTAATCCCAGCACTTGGGAAGATGAGGCAGGAGGATCCATGTGAGTTCGAGACCAGCATGGGCCATAAAAGTGAGCTCAAGGCCAGCCTGAACTGCATAGCAAGACCCTGTCTGAAAAAGGCAAAAAAAAAAAAAAAAAAAAAAAAAAGGGAGAAAATGTTCAAGTGAGAAGGGGACAGGACAGAGAGATGGTTCAGCGGTCTAAAGCACTTGCTTAGGATTGAGTGGGGTGTGGTGGCTCACGCCTGTAATCCCAGAACTTGCGAGGCTGAGGCAGGAAGATTAGTGCAAGTTCGAGACCAGCCTGGGCTACAAAAGTGAGCTCAAGGCCAGCCTGAACTGCATAGTGAGACCCTGTCTCAAAAAGACAAAAAAAAAAAAAAAAAAAAAAAAAAGGGAGCAGGGGAGGAGGAAGGGGGAAAATGGGACAAAAAGGAATAGAAGGAAAAAATGGAAACAAAGCCTTTGCAAATAAAGGAAGAGGGCGTAAGGGAGGGGAGGGAAATGGGGAAAAAGCAGCAGCAAGGTGTGTACGGTACAGATACAAATTCTTTGTGATGCATGCTATCATTTTGCATATCCAAAATGTAGCAATAAAATTAATTAAAAATATAGCTAAGTGTGTGGCATAGTGGTAGAGGACTTGCCAGACACACAAGACCCTAGATTCAATTCCTGGTCCTATCACCACCACCACCTGGGGGAAAAAGAAAGGTAAAATGAAGAACAACATCCACATTCTGAGACTTTTCTGGTCCCCTTTTAGAAAATCACTAATCATATCAACACAGTTTTTTTTCTTTTTCAGACAGCATTTTACTATGCAATTCAGCAATTCAAGCTGGGCTTAAATTTACTTTGTAGCCTGGACTGGTCCCAGCCTCCCAGCGATCTTCCTGCCTCAGCTTCCTGACTGCCTGGATTACAAGCTTGCACCAGCATGCTCAGCTGAACTTGGATTTTGTTCCAGGACTCAATTCAGATTACCATGTGGAAGGCAAGGACGTGACACATGACTCACAATTCACCTTATGTCTTTCCCATGCCAGGCAAAGCTCTGAGGACTTTCCCGTTCATGTTCTCTAGACTTCATGAGCCCAGTGTTATGATTTTTATCCCCCATTTGGCAGGTGAGAAAAATAAGGCTCAGAAATTAACTGTGACCCAAAGGGACCCAGCAAGAACCAAAAGTATAATTCTTAAGTCTCCAAGGTACAAATAATATGTACACATCTACACAGTTCAAAATGAGTTTAAGGAAAGATGTTTTCAGGCTCCTGGAAGTCAGCACATTCAGCTGCAGGGATACTTGCAGCTTCTGCAGGTGCTGGCGGACAGCTAAGAGGATCGCTATGGTTTAGGCTCCAGTCACCAGCCATCCAACAGCTTCCTGGGATACCTCAGCTTCTGGCAGTTTTTAGCTTCCTCCGGAAGTACTCTGGGGCAGCTTCGTACAGCCACTCGGCGTCTACCACACAGAGGTCCCGCATGTAGCACTTGTTGGTGTAGAGCAGCTCAGTGTACACAACACAGGCTGGCTTGCAGTGGAAGAGGACAGATGAGGGATGGATGGCCACTGGCTGGTGGGTGTCCGTAGTGGCATAGGTACCATCAGGCTGCAGCTCAGCAGTGCTCATGAAGAGGCTATGGGCCAGGCAGCGGCGGATGCTCTCCATGTCTCCTCTCGATGACACAATTGGCATTGACATCTGTTTCAGGAGAAAGTGAGAATGGGGGAAGACTCTGAACATAAATATTGCTTAGCACTACACAGTATGTTAGAAAAAGTGGACCTAAAATGCAGCCCATACTGCCAGCCTGACAAAGTAGATTCTGACATTCAGTTACTTCTGGTACTAGCATGGTTTAGGGATGAAGGCACAATGGGCAGATGGAATGAGGAAAACATCTGACTGGGGGGCCGATATTTTACACAAGCTAGCAGACCACAGGCAGGCTGGGCAACCCACACCCTAACCTAAGCATCCTTCCTTGGAAGAAAAACCCTTCCCCTCTCATTGTGACCCCTGCATAATGATGCAGTCCACATTGCCTTGTATGCTACGGCGAAATTAACCTTCTTAAAGCAGAACACAGTTTGATCCCTGGTACCCCCCTTCACCCCCCCCCACCCCCGCCACCAAAATGCAGAACACAAATCATCCTTCCTCCCAAGACTTTCAATGCCTGTTGCTCTTGTGAAACAATGCAAACGTCGCAAGGTGAAACCAGGAATGAGCCACCACAAGCGAGCCCCCTTCGCCTGTTTCCCTTCTGCCTGTTTTTTGTGGGCATCCCACAGTCCACCATAAATAACTGCCTTTTCTTCTCTAGTCTGGTGTGGTGATTCTCATCTCTAGCCTTCCACACTCACTGGCAGTGTCCTTTTCCTTTGCTCCTACAGAGTAGGGCATGGGACCTCACATCACTGGCCACAATGCAACAGAACAGAGGTAGGCCAGCTACTCATGTGGGTGAATAGCTCTCCTCGAGATATTCAGGTAAAAAATGGGAAATCTAATCACTCTGTGCCATGCTTTCAGGTGAAAACGCCAGGAAAACAACTGTGTGCAAATGGAGGCAGAAGGTGGAGGACGGAAGATGGACGCACACAGCGGTCAGAATGCGAAGTCCAGCAGGCCTAGAGAAAGTGTCTTAGCTCTAGATTACCTTTTCTAGTCAGTCACTCCAGTGGAGTACAATCCCCAATTCTTCCTTTCCAATAACCCATGGGCTTTTATTTTTGGCATTTTTATTTATTTGTGTTTCTTTTCTGTATCTCCTCTGTCACAATGTAGCACATGGGTCATAGGGCTGGGACACAGCTCAGTAGCTATGATGGCATGCAGGAGGTCCTAAGTTCTATCCTTAGTACCAAAATTATAGAAAAGAAAAAGAAGTAGTTCACTTGCCACCACTTTCTGAAAGCCCCAACTGGTGGGCTCTCCCTCCAGACTGCCAATTCTACCATGCATGATTTAGTACAAAACTGCCCCTCTCTCCTCCTTCTAGTACTGGCAACTGAATCCAGGAGTGCTCTACTACTGAGAAACATTCTCTCATTTGTAATTTTTTTATGCTCAGACAGAGTCTGGCTAAGTTGTGCAGACTTAAACTTGCCAACTGATGCCCTCGGTAACAGGATTACAGGCATGTGCCACCACACACGCATGGGATAAGTTACAGCTATTCCTTGCTTAACGACCTGCCTGTTTAATGACTATTTGGACTTGTAACGTCTTATTTTTTGTACAGTTTTGTTCATATTGTTTATAGAGCCTTTTTTTGTACAATACAACTCATTTATACAGTACTGTAATTTTTGCTAAGTGCACTGTATAGAACTATTGTTTTATGTTCTGTTACATATTATAGCACGGCAGGGTCAGGAGATAGCTCTGTGGCATAACTGCCTGCCTGGCAAGCTCAAGGTTCTGAGTTTGGTTCCTGGTACCAAAAACCCAAAAACATGTTATGGCATGGCATGTAACAGTTATGTAAATAAAGCAAAGTTATCAAGTTGGAGTTTCCTTTCACCATTTCTTTGCTCTGAATATTGTAATTAGACTACATATCATTCCTTACTTAGTGACTAATTCATTTAATGATCTAGTTGTGGGAACAAAACCTCATCATTAAATAAGGAAAGTGTATAAGTAACCTAATATTAGTTTTAGCTTTTTAAAATTTTTAAATTTTTTAGTTTTAGTTTTTTAAAAAAACAAACAAACAAACAAACAAACAAAAAACCAAGACAAGGAGTCACTATGTAGTAGGGTCTGGCTTTTATCTCATGGAGACTGTATCCTCCTGTCTCAGCCTTCTCAGTGCTATAACACCTGGCCTCATTTGTAAAATGAGAGTAATAACAGAATCAACCTTATGAACAAATGAGGATTTTTAAACAATATAACCCCATGAAAGGTGTTTACAACAGTATCTGAATAAATCCTTCATAAATGATAATGATTATTATAATTATCATTGTCTCCTTGGATGATGTCAGATTGTCTTTCTACATTGCATCTTAAGACTCAGTTGGGGAGATTACCCACTTGGGACCCCTCCTCCTGTCCCTCTCTTGGATGGCAGCTTTCTTTCTCCTAATAAATCTATTCTGCTCATTAAAAAAAAAAAAAAAAAAAAAAAAAAAGACTTAAGTTGTAGGCAGTTTGCAAAATCCAAGGACCCTTAATTCCTGATGTATAAAAAGAGGCACTGTGGCCTCTCTGTCCAGAACTAATAGAGAAGCACCATTTATACTGTGCTATGGTTTATGTCTAGTTGTCCCCACAAAGCCTCATGAAGTCATTGGGTGGGCACTTCTAGAGTTTGAAACTTGATCCATGATCCCTGGGATTATGTCTTAGTACTGATGGGATTATGGGTCTCAGTACTTCTGGGATTATGGGTGTAGCCTAAGGCGGAGGCTGAGGTGGAGAGCCTGAATGTAA
Organism: Myocastor coypus; assembly: GCA_004027025.1. NCBI lineage: Eukaryota > Metazoa > Chordata > Mammalia > Rodentia > Myocastoridae > Myocastor > Myocastor coypus. Next base: position 26,721 of record PVJA010004566.1, read on the forward strand.
TATAAAGAGAGACAGAGAGACAGACTGGAGCTGTTGCTCTCTGCTGCCCTGTTTGGTTGGCTATGTCTGCCACCATTTTGCTGCTGTTCTGCCGCCATGAACTGGATGCTCTCTGCTCTGTTCCACTCAGCCTTGGGCCAGCTGAATATGGACTGAAACCTCCACGAACTGTGAGCTAAATAAACCTTTCCTTCCTTCATTTTGAGTGTCAGGTATTTGTCCCAGCAACGAGTGAAAAGTAACTAATACATTCTGTCAATCACAAGTAGAGAAAACTTAAGAAACTAACAGACCAGCAGGAAAATTACGCAAGCACAGATGGAGTTTTGACAAATACATAGGATATGGATTACAAACAGGGTACTAAGAGAAGAAACAGCTGCGGTGCTGCATTGTAGTGGTGGGTGTCACACTTGGGCTCTTAGGATCATGGCAGAGTCTGCACTGAGGATACTGTCTCAGAAGATGCCTTATACATAAAAGACGTTCACCCAAGAGCTGTTTACAATGGAAAACATTCATACACATCTCAGTGCTTGGACAGCATGAAAATCCTCACATGAACTAACCTTCACCTGTTATGTCAATGTGAAGTATCATACAACGATGAAATAGACCAGCACAGGCCTTTCAAACATGTATTCTGTGAGCTGTGGGTGTATGTCTTAGAGAATGGCATTATAATATAACCTACATGGTATCTATATAGGGCTTAGTTAAGAAATTGTAAGAAAGAACAGCAAGACAGTTCAGTGGACTAAGTGCTTCCTTGCGCAAGCACAGGGACCAGGGCTGGATGCCTGGCACAACATGCCATACTAGCCCTGCCCCCAGGCACACTATATCAAATACATTAATTTAAAAAAAGTAATAAATATAAGATACTATCAAGTCATGAAAAGGAATGAGACAGATATACAGACAATAAAAGAGATCTCAGATATACTAGTCAACAAGTGTATCAGGTTAAAAAAAAGCATATGGCAGAACAATACATATTGTATTTGTCTTTAAAGAAGAATTTCATCTAGACATCCAGGTGTACACAGATGGTAGCTAACTCAAGCTTTCTGCATATAAACTGCTCTGTGTTGTATTAGTATCTAGTAATGCATTACTTTTTTTAAAATGTATTTAGTACAGGGTCTACAGGGTCTCACTACATGGATTGGACTCATAGTGATCCTCTGTCTTCAGCCTCCCAAGTGCTAGGATTACAGGCATGTGCCACCACACCCAGTCTTAGTTGCCCTCTCAGCATGTCCTGGGGGTGGGGCTGGGATACCACACTGGGGATTGAACCCCAGTCCCTGCACTTGCCTAAGCAGGCTCCTTAGTCTGCTCAGCTATCTGGCTGGCCCTTTTTTTGGTGGGGGGGGGTAGCTCAGCCCACTTTGGGGATGGGGCTGGTGTGGCATGTGGTAACAAGGATTGAACTACAGTCCCTGTGTATTTGTCTAAGCTTACCTAAGCAGGCGCTTTAGACTGCCTATCTTGAGCTATCTCACTGGCCAGGTAATGCATTACTTTTGTGATGTGAAGAAAATAACAAAGATACTATAAATTCACAAAAGGCTTGGGAAGCATTCTAAGGAAAAATTCTAATGACACTGGAAAATACTTATGAAATATACAAAACTGATGTGTGTGTGTGAGGCCCTGGATCAATCTCTAGCACTGAAAAAAAAGTTTGTAAAACTGAATATAAATCACATATACAATTCTCTAACTGTACAAAATGAAATTAAAAGGTAACCAAAAATGGGCTATTAGGAAATAAACCAAAATAGTAAGAGGTAAAATGATAGATAATTCTTACTTTCTTAGTTTTAAATTTTTCTATGAGAGTTCCTTTTACAATCACTAGTAATTAAAAATCTAAAAAATTTCCACTAGAACATGAGAAGTGGGCCGGTGAGATAGCTCAGTGGTCTACAGCACCTAATTAGGCAAGCTTAGGCAACCACAAGGACCGAAGTTGATCCTTGGCACCACATGCTGCGCCAGCTCCACCCCCCAGGGCAGGCTGAGCTGGCCATAACATAAACAAGTAAGTAAGGAAACAAACAAACAAGTATTTAAAAAAAAAAAAAAAAAGAGCATGAGAGGCAAACATAGTACCTTTAAGCAGATTTCCCTCAGCTGTGCTCGTACTTCAGCTACTAGCATCATATTCTTGCTATTGACAAAATTCTCTTTGCACCAGTCCTGCACAGGAAAAAGAGATGTCATAATCCTCTCATTTCTATGCAAATAACAGGATAATAATAATAATTATATCTTCATATCCTTAACATATGTGGGTGGGGATGAGGCAGAAGCATATTTTTGCCTAAGGGGCCGCAAGGCAACAGGACAGTGCTCAGTAAAATGGGAGGAAGGACTCAGCACTTTCACTCTTTGAACAGCATTTTATTTGCTTAAAAATAAACTGAGGGGTTGGGAAGTAGCTCAGGAATATAGCTCCATGATAGAGGGCCATGTGAGAGGCCCTGGGCTCAATCTCAGGCAGAGAGAGAGAGGGAGAGAGGGAGAGGGAGAGGGAGAGGGAGAGGGAGAGGGAGAGGGAGAGGGAGAGGGAGAGGGAGAGGGAGAGGGAGAGGGAGAGGGAGAGGGAGAGGGGAAGGGAGAGGGAGAGGGAGAAGGAGAGGGAGAGAGAGAGAGGTAAATATATTTTGACAATTTTTTTTTTTTTCTTTTGGTACTGGCTAGCAAACTCAGACAATTTATGCTTTCCAGGCAGGCCCTATTCTACTAAACTATATTCCTGACCCCCAGGAGAGAGGTAAATATAGTAACAAGTTTATAAAGGCTAAAACTAGGTAGTGGCAGTTTTTAAATTAAAGCAACTACTATAGTACAAACATATTAGAATATGGGAGGATATATTACCATTGCCTATCTTTGATTAAAGAACTGAACTATATCAGCAAAAATGATTGTTAACAAAGTTGGGGCAGGTACTCATCTTGTGGATGTTATGGATGAATGTTATGCAAGGCTTCATCTGTTAAAATTTAATCTCCATTATGTTTTTTTGGTGTATGTCTTTTTGAGACAGAGTCTTGCTATGTAGTTCAGACTGGCCTTGAACTTACTGTGTAGTCCAGGCTGCCTCAAACTTGTGCTGTTCCTTCTGCCTCCTAAATTCTGGAATTACAGGCATGTACCACCACACTCCACTTTAATCTTCCTGGTAAAGTACTAAAAGGTAGAAATTTAATCTAACTAAGGTGTTTAGTGATGGGAACTTTGGAAAGCAATTAGTTTTAGATAAGGTCATTAGAACGAAGTCCCCATCATTAAATCTTACTGGTTTTCTCAGAAGGGAGGTCAGGCACACACATATACATACACACTCCTTGTCTTGCTGTGTGATCTTCAGCACCACTCAGGGCTTTGCTAGAAGAAGGCCATTACTAAATAAGGCAGGCAGATCTTGTACCTATAAAATTGTGTGCCAAGGCAGGTGTGGTAACAGATGCCTGGCAGAGGTAGGAGAATTACTGTGAGTTCAAGACTAGCCTAAATTGCAAAGTGAGTTTAAGGCCAGCTTGAACTCTATAGCAAGACCTGATTTCAAAAATCTGAGCCAGGTGTGGGGGCTCACCTGTGATCCCAGCTCTCCAGAGGCTGAGGCAGAAAGATCACCATGAGTTCAACATCAACCTGCACTAACTAATGAGACACTCTCAAAAAAACCAAAAACAAACTTCGAGCCAAAATAAATCCTTTTTCTTTATAAAGTAGACTGCCTTGGGTATTTCATTATAATAACAAGAAACAGACTAACACACTAAGAAATTCAGTCACCAAAAACTAACTTGGCCACATCAAGTATGTGTTAAACATGAGCGGAACAAAGGCCAGAACTACATTCCTTTTCTGGTGTCTTCCAGGACTCAGATACTTTTGAAATGACATGACATTCTTTCTATGATTCTTTAGATGATTTGGATGAAAAGCATAGGTGAAAAAAAAAAAAAAGAAAAGCATAGGTGCATTTAAAAACATATGCCTGAAGCTAAGCATGGTGGCACACGCCTGTAATCCTAGCATTTGTGAGGCTGAGGCTGGAGGATCAGTGTGAGTTCGAGACCAGCCTGCACTACAAAAGTGAGCTCAAGGCCAGCCTGAACTGCATAGCGAGACCCTGTCTCAAAAAGACAAAACAAACAAACAAACAAACAAAAAACAAAAAACACATGCCTGAGCTGGACATACTGGCATATGACTTAAATCCTAGCACTCTGGAGGCTGAGACAAGAGTATCACTGAATTCATGACCAGCCTCACTGAATTCATGACCAACCAAATCATGCTTGAAAGAATGAACAATCATTTGAGAAAAGGAATAAGACAGGGCTTACCTTGTTTCCACCTATGTTTTTGAAGGTTCGATAGATATTAAGCAGAGTAACGTGATCCCCCTCACTGGAAATGAACTTTTTCCGAACGTTCTGTACTTCATCCCGCCGGGCAGGGGGGTTGTAGAGAACACTGTCCACGGACAGCAGGGAAACAATGGTCAGAATCTCCTCTGTGCAGTGGAATTTGGGAGATAGGAGGATGGTCTGAAAATCAAAATTTAGAAACATGTAAACCAAGTGTTCTCCTGGCTTTATATATAGTACTTTTGTCTATCCTTTTACAGCTTTCTAAAGAGTAAAAGGGCATATGTATCTAAAATAATTACTTTTTATAAATTTATTTTTATTGGATATATATATATATATATATATATATATATATATATATAGACACACACACACACACACACATATAGACATACATACTCATATATCACATAGGGAATTTGTACTCCATACATTAAATATTTTGCTCCGTCCATTCCCCTCTACTGTCAACTTCCTTTCCTCTACTTGTTGGTAAAACCATAACTTCACATGCCACTGTAATTTCATTTTTTTGGTAAGACAGATGTCTACCTTCCCCAAAGGCTTGCTGTGCCTAGGGGCTGGACCTGTGATTTATTACTGAACCCCACACAGAACATAAATCACTGTTATACACAAAGCAGGGGCTGCTAAATACTTAGGAGAACAATGAATTAGTCCAGATGCCTCGGGCACAGATGTTCACTTGGGAGGGCTAAACTGTAGTATATGAAAGGGGACTGAGGAGAAGGTATCATTTACTTTGGCAAATTTGGGTTCTAAAGGAAATGCTGCCATCTTTCTTCCAATTGGAGTCAGGGTCAGCTGGTCATCCTTATGTTCAAGAGCACCTAACAGCTCCAGCTGGGCAATGGCCGCCTGAATGTGATCTAAAGAAAGAGCCAAAAAGGAGCCAAAAATGTAAAACAGGAAGGAGTTGTGGCTAGTTCAGTATTTCTGAGTATTTGATAATTCCACAGCAAATACCAGCAAAGACCACTGCTTTTCAAAGCCATTAATGACACCACTAAAAAAGAATAAGAACTGGGCACAGTGGCACATACTTGTAATCCTAGTACTTGGGAGGCTGAGGCAGGAGCATCTAAGTCTCAAGTCCCAAGTCCTAAGCCCCACATGGGCAGCTTAGTGAGACCCTGTCTGAAAATAAAATACGATGGGCTCGTGATATAGTTTAGTGGACTAAGTGCCTATGTAGGCAAGCACAAGGATTGGGGGCTTGACCCCCACACCACATGCTGTGCCAGCTACTGAGACCAGGTGTGGAGGCTGAAAACAGGAGGATCACTATTAGTCTGAGCTGCACAGTGAGACTCTGTACCAAATACATAAAAATAAATAAATAAACAAATAAATAAATAAATAAAAAACAGCAAAAGAACTGGGGAGAATGTAGCATGATTTGAAGGTCCTGAGTTGAATCCTCATTACTGCAAAAAATGAAAAAAAAAAAAAAAATGAAAAGAAGAGCAAGAGAATTATAAAGAAAATATGCAAAAGTAGTTAGTCTGAAAGAGTAAGCAGGAGGCAAGGTTGGCCAGGCAGGGGACCTAGGGTGTTTCCATGTGTTTCAGTTTTTTGTTGTGTCTAGATGTTTCCCCAAAGCATCGGGGGGCGGGGGGGGGGGTGTCACAGTGTTTTTGGAGGTGGCTGAATCCATAGCACGTGACTGATTTGTAGTGTGATGCTGGGCTACAGGATAGAGGACTGTTGCATCAGGCCACTGACTGGACTGGCACCACCCTAATCCTGGCAGAATGGATACAAAGCATAGAAGGTCTGTCTCTCCCTGTGCCTGCCTCCCAACTCCCCACTGCTTGTGCTACCTTCTGCTGCCTGTCTGCCATGCCATGCTGCCTTGAGGCCAGCCCCTTATGGACTGAGACTTCTACAAACTGTGAGCTAAACAAACTCTCTCTCCTTTAACTTTTGGTGTTGATATTAACATGGGTGTCAGCATGAGAAAAAGCTATTAAAACACCGGGGAACTGGAAATAAAGAGATGCTGCTTTTCTGTTCCTTCCCTCCTTCCTTCATTTCTTTTGTATTGGGAATCAAACTCAGGACCTTGTACTGGCCAGGTAGGCACTTGTGCCAATGAGCTATATCCTCAGTCCTGATATGCTGGCTTTATAGCTCCTTGTACCTTACATGTCATTATTCTTTTATAGGAGTTAATAAAAAGAAAAAAAAAAAAGTGTAGATCAGTGCCCAGTATATACTGCTTTTTGTGCTTTTAAGAAACCACATGGACTTGGATATGCACATATTTTCTCTAGAAGACAACCAGAAGATGGCCACAGGAGAAAATTAAACCAGAAGATGAGAGTGGGACCCTTATATACCTAGTTATTTTATCACCCCTTTATTTCTGCCTCTCTTCCTTTAACAGTTGTATTTCTGGGAGGCTGCGACAGGAGAATTGCAACTTCAACACCAACCTAGACAACTTAGTGACACCCTATCTCAATGTTAAAAAAAAGGAGGGGGGAGGCTGATGTGTTTCTCAGGGAAAGGTCCTAGGTTCAATCCCTGGTGCTAAAAAAAAAAAAAAAAAGATATAGTAGTAAGAGACTAAGTGCCAAAGCTACTACTATTTAGAATTTTAGTTGTTTTTTCCTTCTTCCACAGGGAAGAGAGGGAGTAGCCAAATTCCAAGTAAAAGCAGAGAAAATGATCTTTTGCTCTTCTTCTGCTGATGAAAGTACATCTTTTTTTTTTTTTTTTTGTCTTTTTGAGACAGGGTCTCGCTGTGCAGTTGAGGCTGGTCCTGAGCTCACTTTTGTAGCCCAGGCTGGTCTCGAACTCACACCAATCCTCCTGCCTCAGCCTCCCCAGTGCTGGGATTACAAGCGTGCGCCACCACGCCCGGAGAAAGTACATCTTTATTAGGTTTCTGAGTATCTCATAGGATAATGATGCTGTTGGCAATACTGCATCTGACACTTCATGATTCTGAGATGCTTCTTGATAGTTATCTCTCAAATTAAATGAGCATAAGGAGATTACTGGAATAATTTTTTTTTTTTTCTCCAAAAGACTTTGTGAGGAAGAGATTTATGGTTGTCTATCTCTCTACTTCCCATTGCTGAGGATTCCCTTTACCTGGAGATGGTTTGGACATGAAGTCAAAGGTGAGCACATTTGGAACTTTCATGGCTAGGAGCTGCAGCATCACACTTGCCAGGTTGCACCTGTGAGGAGTGAGAGGCGGTGGCTGCTCATCCATCCCCAACTCACCAGCTGGTGAGTCAGCCACATTCACTGAGGAGCATTAGTGAAAACTGCACCTTGGGCAAAACGAGCAAACAGGAAAGACACAGTGAGATGAAAAGCCAGAATGCAGACGCAGCTCGAGCTTACCTTTGGATCTCTGGTACAGTCATCTTATCGAACTTCTCAAACTCTTCTTCAGTATAGAGCCGGTAACAGATGCCACTATCTTCTCTGCCAGCCCTCCCTGTGCGCTGCCAGGCCTGGGTCTTTGATACCCGCTGCACAGCTAAGACCTCAAGACCACTGTCTGGAGGGAGAAAGGGCCCCATGAGTGCTTTGCTCATCAGATACACAAGCTGTCTCTACAGCGCTGATAAAACACAATGGTTCTCACAGCACAGTGAGTCTTTTTGCAATACTGGGGTCTGAAAAATCTCAAGGCTAAACAAGAAAGCACAAAACCAGGCCCCACAGCAAACCAGAGCCTTGCAATGAGCCTTCTGTGAAAACCATCACAGAAACATCAGAAAGCCTTATGCTTGTAGCAAGGAATCAGAAGAGTGGTTTGTCTAGGACTGACAGTTTGTTGGACATGGCCCTCCAGTGCCAGCTCCTGGTTTCTGGCAGAGTAGGAAGTTAGGACACACTACTGATCAATGACTCAGAAAGTAAATGGCTCAAGTCACTTACATGTTTTTTTCTTCTTCCTGGTTCTGAGAAAAGAGACCATGTTTGTTTCCTAGGAGTAAATGCTATTCACTTACTCAGTAAAAGTGTGTTCTGTGCCAGGTGCTGGAGGGCCCCACTCTTTTGCATACATTATCTCTAAGAATACAGTGTCTTTGTGCAAGTTAGCCTCTTACACGCTTAGTAAGGGCTTCAGCACTGGCAAGCAGTAATTTCGGTTGCCTCAAATCCTCTGTAGAGTGAAGCAGAAATGAGTACAGATGACTTCAAGCAGGCCTGCCGCTGCATATTTGCAGGAGACTGCTGGTGCTTCATGCTTGGTCTCTCATTCTAGCCTACAGAGTATGTTTCCTTCTTGGGAAACTTGGGAGTACAAACCAGACATACTCAAAATACCATTTTCATGACAGCCTTTGACCAGTACCAGTCTGTCCCTTATCATCAAGTCATGATTCTTACCCACCTTTTGATGAATTCACAGACCCCCCTGCCCAGGTTTCTTTCTTGTCTTAACTTCTTGTCTCACACACCTGCTTCAGGTCTCCTTTTTAGACTTTACCTGTGCATTGTCTTACTTATGGTCCCTGCCACTCATATCTCAATTACTTACAAACATGAAATGCTCATTTGGGGGAAGACTGTAGGACTACAGTGTCAGTGGTAGCTTTCTATTCACAGGAGAGACATTCATGAGCTACAAATTCTCACCAGGGTTATACTTCTTTGCTTTAACCATGCCAGTGTCAACTACATATTTTATTCCTGTAATGGTTATGGAGGTTTCAGCGATGTTGGTTGAAATGATCACTTTGCGATAGCCCTAAAAGGAGGAAGAGAACCAAAAAGCCGTATGACACACATATGATTCAGAAGTTTTACACATATTCCCACCATTAATTTCCACAATTCACTCATGACCAAGAATAGATGACTTTGTTATTAATGGGAATGACTAATGTTAATTGTTGGTCATTAGACTGGACCATGGGAGGAGAGGACGACCTTGCAGTCCTAAAGGTTAATTTGAGATGATGAGATGTAGTGGACCACACACGAGAAGCAAGTAGATGTGAGCTGGAATCCTGGCCCCACCATTTTTTTTTACTGTGTATTTTTTGAGCAAATCCCACTTCTTCTCTCGGGGAGTAAGCCTATGGGAACTCCATGGGTTAGTGAGGATGACAGGCAGTGAATACAAGTGCTAGCACCTTGCCTGGCACAGCAGAGGCACAAACTAAATGGCACTGTGGACAACTACAGGTTCTCCTGCCCCTTGCAAAGTTACTCGCTTACCTTTCAGGCTATCTTCATCTTTGACAACTGTCCCCTGTCCTTCTCCTAACAACTATTCTCTGTGCTTCTCACAGGCAGTATTATGTGTTTTCACTTTTTCCACTAGCTGACCCAGCACCTGAGCATCACCTCCAACTGACCTTATCTGGAGCCTGGTGACAGGCACACAGCCCACACTGCTGGATCCGACTGGGTGTCAGGAATGGGACTGGACAGAGATGCAGCATGTACTCACCTTTGGGGCCCCTTGGAAGACTCGGAGCTGCTGTGCATAGGGCAGGGAGGCATAGAGAGGAAGGACGAGCATTGTGGGGCAGCCATCTGGGAGGTGCTTTGCAATGTCCCGGCAGGTCTTGCTCATGGCTTCGATCTCCTCCTGACCAGTGAGGAACACCAAGATGTCCTGAGAAGAAGGGGCTTCCTATAAAAAAGGTAGAAAGGAAAGTCAATGTTTCTCAGAGTTATTTTTCTTAATTGTGGAAATGTAAAGAAGCCTCAGTATATGTAGGTGTGGTGGCACAAATCTGTAACTCCAGATACTTAGGAGGCTGATGTGGGAGAATAACGAGCAGGAGGACAGCCCAGGCAGTCTCGTAGGACCCTGTCCCAAACTAAAATAAAAACGGCAACAGATATAGCTCAGTGGTAGGGTACTTGCTTCAAACATACAAGGGCTTGAGTTCAATACCCAGAACCATACATGGGGAGAAACTCAGAAGCAAACAGTGCTGGAAAAATTGGCTTTCCACATGTTGAAGACTAAAACTAGACCATGGTATCAACATGTACCAAACTAAAGTTAAAAAGAATCAAAGATCTCAATATTAAAACAGAAACACTAAACATACTGGAAGAAAAGTAGGTAAAAATCTAGAAGATACAGGGTTAGGCAGAGCTCATGAACAGAACACAGACTGCAGGGGAAATACTTCAAAGAATCAACAACTGAGATCTTACCTTTTAAAAAATTTCTACACACTAAAAGAAATCACCAACAGAGTGAAAAAATCCAGAAGAACAAAAAATTTTGGCCAGTTGTCCCTCAAAGGAAAAGGACTTCTATGTACAACATACAAACAATTGAAAATAATCAGACCCCTAATTTAAAGACTCAAGCCAAAAATGGGCATCAGAGATGCATACAGTTCTCAGACGAAGACATACAAATGGTACTATATGAAAAAATGTTCAACATCATTGGTCATTCGAGAAATACAAATTAAAACAAAACTGAGATTCCACTTCCCCTTAAAAAAATGACTATCATCAGGAAATCAACCCTACCATCATATGCAGTGCCGACCCCACCCAAGAAATGCGGAGCTGGCCACCCAGCCACCAAGACCAGGCATCACCAGTGACACATGTCTGTAATCCCAGCACTGCAGATGCTGAAAACAGGAGAATCACTACCAATTCTGAGCTGTGCAGTGAGACCCTGTACTAAACACCTAAAAATAAAATAAATGAAATTTAAAAATAAAAATTAAAAAAAGAAAGAAATCAACCAATAACAATTGCTGGAAGGGCTGTGGGGAAAAGGGAACTCTTCTCCACTACTGGCTGGAGTGTAGACTGGTTCAATTGTGGTGTGGAAATCAGTGTGGCGATTCGTCAGAAAATTAGGACTAGAGGTCTCATTTAACCCAGTTATTCCCCTTCTAGAACAACTGGTATGGGAGAAAGGAGAAAAGAAGGAAGGGAAAACATAAGCCATCTTGTGTTATATAAACATACGATAGCTAATGTAACTTTACTAACTTCTTTTAGTCCATTGAAAAGGTCCGTTTGTGCTTGTATTTGTTGATTAATTTTGCTTGCCTACATCTTGTAATTGGAGTAACTACTTCAAAGACAACAATATACAATACATTAACCATTGTTAATTTATTACCCTGCTTTGAAACTATCAGCTTTATATCTTTTTTATCTTTTTTTCCTCTCTCTTTTAATGTGTTTAGTTCAGGGTCCTAAGGGTCTTATTGCACAGATCAGACTCATAGTGATCCTCCTGTTTTTAGCCTTTCAAGTGCTAGGATTACAGGTGCGCGCTACCATGTCCTGTCTTATTCACCATTTCAACACATCCTGGGGGCAGGGCTAGCATGACACGGGGATTGAACCCTGGCCTCCTGCATTTGCCTAAGCAGACACTGAGCTATCTGGCCAGCCCTGATCTTTTTTTCTCTTTAAAATAAAAATTAAAATACACACACACAAAGCAGTTTCAATGTTGATGTCTCCCTGGGAGAAAACCCTATCAGCAAATCACAGAGTTATGATGCGTAAGTTAGCCAGTTGTATTTAAAAACTAGATAAGGAATTCTTGAGGAAAAATAATGAGATTGCTTTTTTTTTGGTGGGATCAGGGTTTGAACTCACGACTTAGCACTTGCCAGGCAGGCACTTGTGCCATGGAGCTATCTCCCCAGCCCTGAGATTGCTTTTTATAAGAATACCATGAAAATCTCAATAAGGCAGGCAGGCAAATAAAATCTGCATACACTGGGCATTGTGATGCACATCTGTCACCCCAGCATTCAGGAGACTGAAGCAGGAGGGTTGCCATGAGTCTGAGGCCTGCCTGCACTACACAGTCAGTTCAAAGACCAGCATTAAGTACAAAGCAAGATGCAAGCTATGAATTAAAACCTCTATAAACTGTGAACCAAAATAAACATTTTCTCCTTTAACTTCAAGTGTCAGGTATTATGTCTTAATAACGAGAAAAGTAATGGAAATTCTAGAGATAGCAAATGAATTCCTTATTCATCCTGTATATGTTGGGTGGGTAGTCCTGGGGAGTGAATCTAGCCTTTTTCATGCTAGCCATTGCTCTACCACCCAATCCTATTGATTTTTTATTTTGACACAGGTATCACTAAACCCAGGATGATCTTGACTTTTCAGTCCTCCTGCCTCAGCCTCCTGAGTATTTGCAGTACAGGTGTACATCACTGAACCCTGCTCTTTACTCTTCTTGAAGACACAGCTGACAAAGTTGTTATATGCAGTGGGTGTTTCGCTGAGGCTGAATGATGTCACGACTAACTGCAAGGTAAAGCAGAATTTTCAGGAACTGGCAACCTTTTCTGTACCTGGTGTATCTGGAAGACTGAGACAAGAGCTGCGTGCAGGTAATCATGCTGAGGCTGCTTGGTATAAAAAATCTGGATTGGATGTTGCCGACCCTCTAAGTAGAGGACAGGTGCTCCATTGAAATACTGAGAAAACAGGTCCACATCCATTGTAGCTGACATCACAACCACCTACAGAAGGGAATTAAGAAGGATGAGTAACAAGCATGGTACAGCCATTCTGTGTCCCTCTAAAACCCTAAAAGCAGATGGCTGAAGGCTGTTCTACTTTCATTATTGTTCAACTTTCTCCCATGGTTCTAAAGTAGAATGAGCAGAAAAATGCCCACGAAACACAAGCCCGTTTCCTTACACATGCAACACATACTTTGAGAGGCACTTTCCCCAGCTCCTTTCGTCTCTTCTGTGCGGCTTTCACCACTCCAAATAGCACATCTGTGTGGATAGTCCTTTCATGGGCTTCATCCAAAATGATACAGCTGTATTTCCGAAGCAGGGAGTCTGAAATTGCTTCACGCAGAAGCATGCCATCTGTTAGGAACTTGATCCTGGTATCTTCAGAGGTGACATCCTCAAAGCGCACTGTATAGCCAACCTGTGTGACAAAAGGACTTATTTATGCACCGTACATTTGTTGAGTAGCACTGCTTATTCAGCACTGTGCTAGGCATTTGCATCACCCCAGTGAGCAGACTGACACCATTGTGCTCTGCTGCCCCAGTGAGCATGTAGTATAGTTGAGGAGACAGACACTGACACAATTTTTAACTGCTATAATGTTAAGTATTACACAGAACTTAATTGCATACATGTACCAACTTCCCATAATAAATGCAATCATTATGTACTGCATAATTTTGTTTTCTAATAAAAATAAAAGCTGGGTGTGGTGGTATATGCCTGTAATCCTAGCACTTAGAAGGCTTAGGTAGGAGTACTACTGTGAGTTCAAGGATAGCCTGGGCTATACAGTAAGTTAAAGGTTAACCCGAACTGCACAGTGAGACCTTGTCTCAAAAAAACAATAAAAATTTTTTTTGAATTAATATCCTCTCTCAAACTACTTAACAGTTTTATAGGAAGCTATACAGATTCAGCTCTGACTCACAGTGATCCTCCCATCTCAGCCTCCCCAGTGTTGGGATTACAGACACATAAGACCATGCCTGGTTCTAGGGCTGAAGGCATGCCCAGAGTTCCGGGGCCAGCCCAGCATGTAGTACTGGGGATTGAACTTGGGCCCTTGCACTTGCCAGGCAGGCACTGAGCTATCTCCCCAGCCCCAGGATGGATGTTTTTAATGTTAGTAACACATACTAACCCACACACACATCTTTTATACCATCTGTGACTCATCTAAATGCTAAATTATATCTAAATTACATATGTGCTAATTTATTATTATAATTTTTCTAGAAATGCTGAGCATAGAGGCATGTGCCTATAATTTCAGCATTTAAGAGGCTGAAGCAATAGGGTCACTATGCATTCAAGGCCAGCTTGGGCTACATAATGGGTTTAAGGCCAAGAATGACACCTTGTGTCAAAAGAATTTCTTTATCTAGAAAAATGTATAGATGAGAATTTAACAGATTACTAAAATCTTAAAGATGCCCGAGGAAAACAACTGATATTTATCCAACTTGCCAACAGCTTTTGGAGTGGGACTAAGGGATTGTTAGAACCCAATTTCTCCAGAACTAGGAAAGAACTCTGAGATTAGTCTAAATAGTTCTGACAAGAAAAATACTGCTATGTAAAAGTCTTATTCAGAAAATAAAAGGCATCCCATCATGTGTCGGAACCGGGGTCTGGTGCAGAGAGTCCTTTGTCCTGGGGTTGCGGCCAGAAAGGGGGCTGCCCTCTTGCCCATCGTGCAAGGCATGTTCGTGGGGAACCTGGGGCTAAACCATTTGTAGCCAACCTGCTTCTGGGTCAAGGTTTCATGTGTAACAGAGCAGGTCCCTCACTGATATCTACTGAAAGTCAGCCCTCCACACAAGGGCTTGTGAAATAAATAAATAAATAAATAAATAAATAATAATAATTAAAAGGGCAAAGGGCCTGGCAAGAACACTGTTTAATAAAGGAGTATTGGTGATAACGAAGGAAATGAAGTACCAGTTTCCCAAGTTCGGTTCTCTTCTCATCAGAGACTCTAGTAGCAAGAGAAATGGCAGCCACTCGACGGGGCTGGGTCACACCAATGATGCCCTGGCGACCAATACCCCCTTCATAGAGGTATTGAGGGATCTGAGTTGTCTTCCCAGAACCAGTTTCCCCTAGGAAATCAAAAGAAATTTCACCTAAATGCAAATTCACAGTGTTCACCTAACAAACAACCAAATAAACAAACGAACAGCTCCAAGTTAAAAGAAAACAATTCTACAAAGTACAGAGTTGGTAAAGTAGCAGGAGAATGGACACTTATATGTATGCCAGGGAGTGTTCATTGATACTGCTTCATGGGAGAAAATTTTTAAAATGTTTTATACTATATGATCTTCAATTGTACTTGCAGGAACAGATTTTATTTTAATTTTGGGAGATGGGTCTTGCTATGTTGCTTAAACTGGTCTTAAATTCACTATCAGCTGGGCATGGTGGCACATGCCTATAATCCCTCCACTATGACTCATGAGTTTGAGGCCAGCCTGGACAACATAGTGAGTGCAAGGCCAGCCTGAACTACATAGTGAGACTCAGTCTCAAAAAGTAAAATGAAGAAGAGAGAAAAAAAATCCTCACTATGTAACCCAGGCTGGTCTCAAACTCATGATTCTTGTTGCTGTTTTTGCAGGACCAGGGATCCAATTTGGGACCTTGTGCTTGCCAGACAGGCACTTATGCTGTTGAGCTAACTCAGTGGCTTAAAACTCAGGATTCTCTTTGCTCAATCTCTCAAATGCCGGAATTATAGGTATGTGCCATGACACTTACATGGCTTTTTCTCATGCAGATGTTGTGGCATATATCTGTAATCCTAGCTACTCATGTGACTGAGGCAGGAGGATCATAGGTTTTAGGTCAGCTGGGGCAGTGCAGAAATACCCTGTCTCAAAAAAGAAGGCTAGGTTGTAGATCAATGGTAAAGTGCTTGCCTAGCAGTATAAGGCCCTAGGTTCAACCCCAGTACTGGTGTGTGGGGGTATATGGTTGTTGTATATATTGGTAAATACTCCTACTTATACACTGCAGCCATAACAAACTTACTATTCCTATTTTGCTTTCTTTCACACCCTCTGCCTTTGCTCATCATATTACAGATATAATACCTGCCTCATGCTTCTGCCTGGCAAACTCCAAAGTGAGTGGGTCAAATCTTTCTCCTGGGGCTGCAGAGGGGGCTTTCTCTGGACTCCTTTGTGCTTTTTTTTTTTTTTTTTTTGTCTTTTTGAGACAGGGTCTCACTATGCAGTTCAGGCTGGCCCTGAGCTCACTTTTGTAGCCCAGGCTGGTCTTGAACCCACACCAATCCTCCTGCCTCAGCCTCCCAAGTGCTGGGATTACAGGCCTGTGCCATCACGCCTGGCTTTCCTTTGTGCTTTATTGGTCTCTCTCCTAGCACTAACCATCCTATGCTGTACAGAAAGGTTTAAATGTTTCTGTCTTCTTCCAGAAACTTCTAGAGAGCAAAGCAAGTCCCTTCCTCTTTGTGGAGTTAAACTCCCCTGCACAGAGTGACCATCCCATAAATGTCATTTCCTACCCATTGTGAGTCCCTTTTAACAGTGTTTAGCTGGAACAAAGAACTCAAGAAACCCAAGTGTTTTGTTCCTCCCTTACTACTGCTAAGTCCTCTTATTTGTACATTTTCTCCTAGTTGTCAGCTCCTCTAACTACTCATCCTGTCTGAGACAGCCAATAATTATAGACTAAAAATGGGCTTATTCTGCAGTCTATGAGCACACATTCAAAGTCGGATCAGTGTCTCTCCCTGTATCATTTCTATTCCTGTACTAAAACAATTGTGCATTATTAAAGCAAAACAACTCAACTGTGTAGTAATAGGGCCAAAATACACCCAGGAACCAACTCAGCCATCAATCTTATTCCTGGTTTTGAAGCCTGTATTCCATTTTTATATTCCTCAAGACCTACTTGAGGCCCTGTTCTCAGCAGAAACTCCTGCACTTGTTTAACTGAAAAATTATCAAAGGTGATCTTCCTTGGCCTCCTCCTCCTCTAGTATTTCTGAAATCACCTCATTCTTTCTCCAGGGCCCTGGCCTCGGCAATGGCCTTCCCATTCCAGGCCAGCACTCCATCCAGGTCTTGCTCCCAAGGACCTCCTTTCCCATGCTCCCAAGTTTTTGTACCATTAGCCCACTACATTTGCAGCCTCCTCTACTGAGTTCTTTCATTTAACCTATGAATACTTGCAAGTTCCTCTCGATCTCTTTTTCTCAAAACAGGTCTACTTCTGCATTTTTTCTCTCACCTCTTTATTCCTCAGCTCAATGTAAATCAGCTCTTACAGTTATGGTCTCTTGAAATAGTTCTCAAATATATCCACAATCAGTGAGCAATTGGGGGGTAGTGCACAGATAGGACCTTACTTTGCACTGGTTCACTCTCTTATCACAACTCATCTTCTGACTGCCCACTCCTGAGTCTTTTCCTCTTGGACAGCTCAGACTTTCTGTCCTTCAGGAATTCCTGTTTCTTAAGCTTTAGGGATCTAGCCCGCTGAAATCAGTCCCTGCTCCACAGCTCTTTTTACGCACCAGAAATTTTCTGTTCCACCACAGTTTCTATTTTCAGCCCCTCAGGCCGGTTCTTCTCTCTACGGAAAACATGGTCCCTCTGGGACCACCTCTTTAGCTGCCTTTTCACGACTGGTTTAGATCCACTAACAGAAGCTTCCGAAACCCTTGGTCCATTCCTCTACCCTTTCACGGAAAGTGAATCCATGCCTACAAGTTTGTCACTCTCTGGGCTGTCAACAACCCCTGCATAGGGCTGTCAGCAACTCCAAATCAGCGCGGTCCGACTTCCGAGAATCCTTCTCCGGGCCTACCACAAAAAAGGCGTTCAAGATAGTTGGAGAAACGAATGTAAGAGGGTAGCATCTAGGAAACATTGTTCTCGTAAAAGCGGGATGGGAGAGGGAGGAAGGGTCCATTGGCATAGCCACTCACCGATGAGGACTGCACTGTCCAGGTTTCGAAGCTGGGCCAACAGCTGCCCCCGCGCCTGGAAGATGGGCAGACTCCGGCGCTGCAGGTCTAACGCCTCACGGTAGGAACTGGCTGAAGGCTGGGCCAGAGGCGGCTGCTGCTTGCGACCTCCTCCTCCTCTGCTGCCTCCTCGGCCGCCGCCGCCCGCCGTCAGCAGCATTACTACTCGCCTCGCCGGGGGGCAGGACTCAGCGCGGCTCGGAGGTCCTGAGCCAAGTCGGAACCTCTTGGCTGGAGGAAAGCGCGCCTCCTCCGGCATGTCAGGAGAGCACCACGGTGGGAGAGTTGAGCACCAGAGGCAGCTGCTGAGGCAAAGCGCGCACAACCCTTTTCTCACCACGCGTTCTGGGCGACCACTGATGACCTCAAGGCTGCCCCTCCACTCGGCTCTTAAGAGAAGGACTGCAATTCCCAGCATGCATTGAGGGATTAAGGCTTTCATTTCCCAGGGGCGGGGAAAGCAGGCTCTGTGGTACAACCGCAAAATTTTCCCGAGTAGCAACAATAAAAAATCGTGAAGTGAAGTTCCGTGGAACCTTGGTCCGGGACGAAGCCGTTTCTTTTTGTTGTTTTGTTCTGGTAATACTATTTCTGGCGGCGGTATTCCCCACATTTCATTTTTTTAATTTTTAATTTTTATTTTTGTCTTTTTGAGACAGAGTCTCGCTATACAGTTGAGGCTGGTCCTGAGCTCACTTTTGTAGCCCAGGCTGGTCTCGAACTGGCACCAATCCTCTTGCCTCAGTCTCCCGAGTGCTGGGATTACAGGCGTGAGCCACCACGCCCGGCTTTTTATTTTATTTTATTTTCAAGGAAATTGTTTAATTCGGTAAAGTTAATGAAGGAGTTATTATTTAATCTTCTAAACAAGTTAAGTGGCAGATGCTATTATCCTCAGTTTACAAATTAAACAGTTGTCTGTGATTAAGGTCATTCAGCTGTTACAAAATCTTAATTTTGAAAAGGACACTGGTGATTATCTTGTTATAGAAGAAGAAAGTGAAGTCTATGGTTCTATTTGATTTTATGACAATTACATGTTTTCCTTAGAAATTGACTTTTCCAGTAATACAAGTGGAGAAAGAGGGATTTGAGTAGCACTGAGTCTCTAATCATGGACATTTTTTTACCCCTCCTGAACCTGAGGTTTGCACCTAGAGCCTCTCACTGAGCTACATTCCAGCCGTTTCATGTATGTATGTATGTATGTATGTATGTATGTATGTATGTATGTATGTATGGTTGTATGTTTTCCTTGAGATTTCCAGAATCTCACTAAATCGTCCAGGCAGGATTCCAACATTCTGTCCTTCTGCCTCAACTTCCGGAATAGGTAGGATTACAGGTGTGCACTACCACTTCTAACTAAAATCTTTTTTAGCCACAGAGCGCTTGGACGGCCACAAAACAGTTCATTTGGCTGCTGTCAGTCTGCTGTGTACTGTCTTCGCTCCATTTTGGAATCTCAAGATTATCCTCTTGATATTGACTCTGTCTATATGAAGCAAAAGAAGCTAGAACAAGAGGTCACCTATGGTGTGATGATTGCAATGGTATGTATAGAAGGGCATGCTTTCCAACAAGGATCAAACAACTGCATGGGTGCACTTTAAAAATATCACATAGAAGACAAATGACTGAATTCAGAATAATGAATATATGGCTTTTTTTTTTTTTTTTTTTAACTAGGGTCTTCACAGTGAGCTACATCTGAGTCCTTCTTTGAGACAGGTTCTTGTTAAACCACCCCGTTAGGTCTCAAATTTGTAATCTTCCTATCTGGATGTTACTGAGCAATTTGATCTGAGGATATTTAAAGGCCTATAAATTGGGTGTGGTGGCACACACCTGTAATCCCAGCACTTGGGAGGCTGAGGCAGGATTGATGGGAGTCTGAGACCAGCTTGAGCTACAGCTCAGTGTCTTTCATATACAGATGCTAATAATTATTCAAAGAATATTGTGGTCCTCCCAAAAAGTGATCAGACACGCTGTTCTTCTCAGGGATAATCTGTGGATTTAGGACTATGACCATACCAACTGGTGATCCCTTTGACTTCTCTGAGTATCAAAGCACTACACTACCCTGGGTTATATTCAGCCTTGCTTTATTTCATTTTCAGAAGACAACCATAAGCCTAAGCAACTAGGCACAGCTTGCATGCATACCCATTAACACCTGTGTAATTAAAAATACGAGATAAGTTTGCTGATCAATAAAATTTATTCAGCCATATGCCAAGCACTGTGCTAGGCACTGTGGTGGATATAATAAAATTTAAACATGATCCCTGCCCTTAAGGAGCTTACATTCTTATGAGGGAGACATGACTAATATATTTGTACCAGATAGGAACAGTACGAGATAGTATATAATTTGGT
The DNA here is from genome assembly GCA_004027025.1 of Myocastor coypus. NCBI lineage: Eukaryota > Metazoa > Chordata > Mammalia > Rodentia > Myocastoridae > Myocastor > Myocastor coypus. The sequence continues at coordinate 46,991 of PVJA010004566.1, forward strand.
GGAACAGTATGTTATACAAACTTGGAACTTTACAGGGATTCAAAGAGTTTATAATAAAATAGGTCTAACAATCAAGATTGCTTGAGGTGTCAGGAGCAAGACAAGGCCTTGAATAACTGAAAAGCCTTAAACTGAGATCCAATAGTTTGAAGTAGGAGTGATGTTCAGAGGAAGACAGAAAGTATGAATTTGATACAGAGGCTAAGAAGCCACTGTGGACTTTGGAGCAGAGAAATGACTTGACTGCACAAGGTTCAATTGCTTTAATATAAATTCACGTTGAAAATAACGGCAGGATCGTGGGGTAACAACACAGATAGAACTCACTTGTAAAAGGAAAATATGCCCACAGTATAGAACACTGGCAGAAGAGATGATAATTCTAGGAAGCCCATTATTCATCATGGCCAGTAAGTAATACCACTATTTTCTAACTTTTAGAGGCTGAGAAAAAGTGAGGGTTCCATTACCAAGATCCAGAAAATGAGTGCTTTGCTTCGAGAGACTAGACATGAAATTTTAGGATATGTAAGAATGACATAGAAAAACAACTTATAGGAGAGAAACAAATACAAATTCACATATATATCATATACACCAAATGTATATAAAAATATCTCCTAGGAGATGCACTTTATACGTCCATTAATTTTAAAATGAACATATGCTGTATTTCTGTAACAAAAACTCTATGCCCAAGTCAGGTGTGTGCTTTTCTGTATTACTGGTAGAATCCAGGAGTCTCTCAAATTACACTGATACACTGTATGTTTCAAATCTCACTTGTCAGTTGATTTGCATTATGAAAAAGTGTTCTGGCAGACTGAAGTGCAGAATGTAACCTGGGAAAAAAGTAAGCATTTTCCTTTATACCCAATATGCCTAAGAGATCCTGTTCAGCAACACAAGGCTAGTGATGGTGGTAGTGGGAGTGGCTAGATGAGAAGGTCAGTGACTCAAAGTATAACCACTGGGACAGTGTAGGATTTTACACCAGGATTTTATATTGCATAAAATCAGGGAAACCAAATGCTGTGATTGACTTCCTTTAGGCTCTCCAATCAAAATACATTTCCTGTTATATGTCATTAATGTGTACAGACATTTAGTTTTTTTTTTTTTTTTTGTCTTTTTGAGATAGGGTCTTGCTATGCAGTTCAGTCTGGCCTTGAGCTTACTTTTGTAGCTCAGGCTGGTCTGGAACTCACACCGATCTTCCTGCCTCAGCTTCCCAAGTTCTGGGATTACAGGTGTGCGCCACCACGCCTGGCTGAAGTTAGATTTTAAGATTAAAGTTTTACCACAAAAATTCTATTAACTGGCTAACTCAAAATTAATGCACAAAGAATGACGACAACAACAACAAAACACTAGAGAACACCATTCTACTCCAAAATATTTTTTAAAAAATGTAGTCAGATGTGCGGGTACATGCCTTGTAATCTTAGTTTTCCGGGAGGTTGAGGCAGTGCATTTTGGTTCCATAAGACCCTGTCTCAGAATAAAAATTAAAATTAAAAAAGTGCTGGACATGTAGCTTAGTGTTAAGGCCCTGGGTTTTAATCTCTAGTACTGTAAAGCAAAGTACAACATATAACAAAAACACCAAACTAAGTTAAGTCACTGAAAAAATTTTCTTGAACCAAGACAAAAATGGTCAAATTTAAGAATCCCATAAAATTACACCATCTAAAATAGGCATTTAAACATTAAACATTCTCTAAACCATTCAGGGAAGTAAGAGCAGTCTGTTGAAACAAGTTCCATAAAATTTCAACCATCATACTCAGTTACTTAGTAGCAACATGTAAAATACATACTCTAAATCCCCTTAATTATGCATATTCCATTTAGAAAAACATTAAAATACTTTTCACAAACAATCTGAAACTTCCCACTCAAGAGCATTTATGTCTAATCTGAGCTAATGACAATTTTTCTGAGGAAAATCTTACTATGGAAAAGTAGCCTTAATTCAAGACTAAATGACTAAGGACAATCCAGTTTGGGGAAAGGATCTTGTGTCTGTATGCTGTTTCTGAGAACTAAGAGCACCTCATTTTAGGGGTGTTCTTTTTTCACTCTTGTGGATCCTGGTTAAGCATTAACTTCTTGAGATCAAAGGAGACAATAGTCTGGACTAGAATTACTAAATAATAGGCATTAAGTGTCAAATTTCATAAACACTAATTTCTGATAAGGAAGGTATACCAGATATTGGCTCTGAAATGGTTTTCAGCTTTTCATGAAGCAAATGAAAATTCTGAACCATTTGAAGACCGACGAGGAATGTATGCCTAATTGTTGCCTATTTATCTTTTGGTGTATTTTCAAAACTGTAGTGATTACTAGTCTTTTCTTTGATATTTCTTGATGGAGAAAAACAGGCACAACAAATACAGATTGACTTTCTGCTTATAGCTGATTTTTTTTTTTACAATGGAATTCCTGTTACTGAAATGGTCCTTCTTTTTCTTTTTTCCTTGTAGTCTGACAACTTAAAATTTTTCAATTCCAAGATGTAGAACAAATTATTTGAAGAACAGAGATAAATATTCCTATTGAAGCTAGCACTCTAAATTAGCAAGATGTACAAAGCCACAACACATCAGCCATATATTTCCAATCTTGAAATGAAACCCAGTTAAAAGCTGTGCAGATAGAAAAAGAGCAGGCATGTAAACTGCTCTGAGTTCAGACTGATAGAACTAGAACACATAATTTAAAAGATCACACACAAAAGCTTTAATACAGTGAAACAGAGATGGAATTCAGTTTTATTTTATCTTCTCTGAAACTTCCATTACACCATGGCCTTATCTATCAAAGAAGAGGAAGAAAGAGGCCTGCCTTATGCCATCAGAAGTATTCATGTACTTGTTTGGAGGCAGCATAATAACTGTTTCTCCAGTTTTTTGGCTCCAAGAGGTTACATTTTCAGTACAAGTGTAGTGAGGAACCACTGGCAAAATGCTGGAAATAGCTTCTGGAATAGTCAATATACCATTTTATAAAGTGCTTCTGGAGTTCAAATCTGTCAAGCTGTCAAAAGTGTGCATACTTTCGCAACAGAGGATAAAGGAATCCCAGTGAGTATCACTGAGTCCTTTTTGGCTGGGTCTCATTATTGGCATGAATGCTTTAACCTCCAAGGCGCTGGCCTTCACCCCAGGCAAAGCCTCCGGGCCGTTCTTCAGGTAGTGGATTATAATTTGGATCCTCATCTGGTGTATCAAAAATAGTCCTCCTAAACAACAGGCAACAAATATAATTTAGTCTCAGAATCACCTTAGGCCAAGTACTGTAATGTCAATTTACTTCCACAAGGCTTCCACCAATGGACATGCATTATATCTGCCTGTTTACTGAAGTTGTTATCGCTTTAAGGCATCTATAGTTACTTTACATTAACTTTTAACCCCTTTACTATTTTTTTAATGGAAACAATACATGGTAACTGAGAAAAATATAGATGAACAAAACATCCTCAAACCTGAGGTAGCTACTGTTAATTTAGTTATTCTCCCAAAATTAAACTATAATTCTACAAAAGTTACATCATACTTTTTCTGTTTTATAACCTGACTTTCACTTATTTTATCATGAAGCTCTTCTTTTCACTGAAGTGCCCATTAACAGATAAATGAGGCCAGGTGCAGTGGCAAACACCTTTAATTCCAATGCTCTGGGCAACTGAGGCAGGATTCAAAGTTTAAGCCCAGCCCGGGCAACTTACCAAAGATCCTGTCAAGAAGAAAAAGAAAGAAAAAAAAGAAAGAAAGGCTTGCAGGTCAATCAGGACTAGGTTCAATTCTCAGTATCACGCATACAAAGAGAAAAGGATATTCACTCCAATATACAATACAAGACAGAGGAACAGAACCTCAATGGCATTATACTAAGTGAAGCAAGTCAGTCACAAATACTCTTATGTTTTACTTATCTGAGGTATCTAGACAAGTCAAATTAGTAAAGACTGAAATAGAATGGTAGCTGTCAGATACTAGGAGGGTGGAAAACTAGGGAGTCATTTAAAGGACAGAAGAGTTTCAGTTTTTGAAGAATTCTATGGGTGTAGTGATAGGGACACAACAATGTGAGCACACTTAATATCACTAACATGTTCATTTAAAAGGGGTAAGACTGTAATTTTTATGTTAGGTGCCATAAATTTTTTAAAAAATTACAATAGCCTAAGAAAAATTTCTACAGAACATAGAGATGGCAAATGTTCAAAAGATGTGTGTGTGTGTGTGTTACCAGAGAATGAACTTGGGATCTTGTGCTTACCAGGCAGGCACTTAAGCCTCTAAGCTATCTCCCTGGTCCCAAAAGACTTTTTAGGTACAACTGTATTTATTGCGGACCTGGCCAAGATCCCCAACTGCCTGTATGAGAGGTACAGTGAAAGGATGAAATAAAAGAGACAAATTTAGTAATGAATTGAGGGTGGTTGAGAGGTCAGTGCCTCAGGATGGGCAGAGATGAGGACACTAGAAGCTAGCCACTATTGAGTGTATACAATAATTGCAGGGATTATTATTAGGTTTTGTGACTTCCGCTAATGAGGATCTTTATGTGAGTGAGGATAGTGAGGAGAAATGGCAGGTTGATGAGTTTGTTCATTCCCCATGGCAAAACTAGAAACTATTTTGATCACTACTGGGTTCTCAAAGATGTCTTAAGCTGGTGCAACCTTGCCCCAGGACATCACAGCATCCCAGGACTATAGAGGCTTCAACTGTGCCTGGAGAGGTATACTGAATTATGTTCACTAGCTTGCCTGCATGGCAAGGCATTAGGCCTCAGGCATGCCCGAATCACAGTTTAATTACAAAATAATTTCTCCCCAACAATTATATAAAATTGTCCTTGAAATACATTGATTCAGGGCCTGGCAGGATGGCTCAGTGGTCTAAGGCACCCTGCTTAGGAAAGCTTGGGCGGCTGCAGGGACCGAGGTTCGATCCCCGGCACCATATGCTGCGCCAGCCCTGCCCTCAGGGCAGGCTGACCCGGCCATAAAAATAAATAAACAAACAAAAGTTCTGAAACAAGAAAAAAATAAAATTAAATTAAAAAATTCCTAAAAAAAAAAAACACATTGATTCAGTATCTCAGTAAAAAAATGAACCATTAAAGCAACGTCAATTAGCACTCCTATTTCTAACTATACGATGATAAAAGGTGATAAAAGTAAAAATACTTGAAAAGTGAACTTTAATTCTTACGAATTAACAAATACAAGCAAGCATAACACTGGGCTTAGGGTACAGCCTGGTGGAAAAGCATTTGCTTAGCATTTGTAAGGTCTTAGGTTAGATCCCCAAGAGTGTAAAAAACAAGAAGAAGGCCACCAATAGGGAAATGGACAAAGAGCAGATAATGTGAAACGGAAATCCTGATGGTCAATAAACATGAAAATGTAACTTGCACAGTAACCAAAAGAAAGCTTTATGGGGGTGAGGTGGGGGTTTGAAACAAGGTCTCACTATGTAGTGCAAGCTGGCCTTAACATACAGCAATCTTCCTGCTTCAGCCTCCAGAGCACTGGGTTTACAGGCATGCACCACTACACCTAGCAGGACAGCATTTTAAAAGCAGGGATCCAACATTAAGTGGAGAAGAACAAAATAGTTGTCCATGAACGGGAATGGAGTGCTTGGCCCTGAGCAGAACAGAGATGAGAAAAGTAAAATAATGAGGAGTCAAGGGCCCCCAAGGTTATGCAAACATGGAGGTAACCTGATAGGATGTCAATCAGAGTAGGTAAGATGGGAATAAGAATAAATACAACAACATACACAAATTTCAAAGATACTGTAGTTTAAAGGTATCATAGTCAAAGATATGCAGTTCTGAATGGCCTATGACACTGAATAGGATGACTTATACAAAAATAGATACATACTTCACGAGCCTTTTCATGAAGTTATAGAACACATAAAACTAATCTATGCGTGTGTCCATACTCATACACATATGTACAATCTTGTTATTTTACCGTGAGGACCTGAGCACATCGACACTAATAGCAACAAGAACATCTAGCATCCAAATCTTGGTTGCTAAGTACTGTTCTCCACCAAAAAGCAACCAGCATCTAAAGAAATAGGAATAGGTCAAGGAGTCTACAATATCCTATTGGGCCAGAAATAAATTGTTTAAAATAATAATGATGGGTGGGATGGCTCAGCGGTCTGGGGCGCCTGCTTGGGAAAGCTTGGGCAGCCTCAAGGACCGTGGTTTGATCCCTGGCACCACATGCTGCGCCAGCCCTGCCCTCGGGACGGGCTGAGCCGGCCATAAAAATGAGTGAATAAGCAAACAAAGGTTCTGAAACAAGGAAAAAAAAAAAATAATAATAATAATGATGGGACTGGGGAGATAACTCAGTAGAATAAGCACTTGCCTGGCAAGCTCAGGATCCCAAGTTCAATCCCCAGTACCAGAATAAATAAATAAATAAATAAGATGACAATATGGACATATTTAAAAGATAGCCTCAAGTGGTTTCCATTAGTCAAATGAGACAACTTAGCAAAATAATAATAACGGATTATATAATTTATGAATAAAATATAAAACCATGAATCTATGCAGATGTGAATGAACTGAAATTTGACAAAGGGAGGGGTATCTACACATACATATATATTTTTACACAGGGGCTTGCTATGTAGTTCTTTTTTTTTTTTTTTTGTCTTTTTGAGACAGGGTCTCGCTATGGAGTTGAGGCTGGCCTTGAGCTCATTTTTGTAGCCCAGGCTGGTCTCGAACTCGCACCAATCCTCCTGCCTCAGCCTCCCGAGTGCTGGGATTACAGGCGTGCGCCATCACGCCCGGCCTTGCTATGTGGTTCTGGCTGGTCTTGAAGTCACTATATCCTTAAACTTGCATGGATCCTCCTGCCTCATGCTGAGATTATAGGTATGAACCATGCCAAGCTAGTGTCTTAAAACACTTTCTTGTTACTGGGTCAAAATATCAGACATCTATAGCTTAAAGGAGAGGCTTATTTCAGCTCAAGTTTCTCAGAGGATTAGTACATAGTAGGAAGGGCAAGGTAGAAGGCTGTTGCAGTGGAAAGCTACTAACATCATGGCAGTCAGGAAGCTGAGACAGAAGGGAGGAGCCAGGGATAGATGCACCCTGCCAGGTGACATCCAGGTAACCTGCCTCTTCTGATGGGACTCTAGCTCTGAACTCACTAGTGGATTAGTCCACTGACACGTACAGTGCTCCCCTGACCCAATCATCTTCTCAAAGCACAACTCTGAACACATGAGGCTTTAGGGAGACATTCTAGATCTAAACTATACCAATCTCAAAGTACTTTCCCAAAACAATACTCAAGTACAAAAGGACAAAGATTAACTTTCCAGTGAGAAGTGGGGCAAATACCTTAATCATGTAAAGTGACCTATTTAAATTGAAATTCTGTGCCAAGAGGCTGCAAGCAGAAAACAGTCATTTCTCTTACACTCCTGCCAAAGATGCAAACCCTGTATGTAAATGTGTGAGAAAACATTCAAAATTCTATAAAATGAGCTCATAATCTTTAAAAAAAATCTGGAGCTTCTGCAGCTGAGGGACTACTGGGTGCAAAGATGGTGTGTGAAAAGAAACTTGGGACTATTCCTGTGTGACACTCGACAAACAAAAAGATGGTGCAAGAAATATCACAGAAAGTGGTGGAAGAAAACTGAATGAAAATAAAGCACTGATTTCAAAAAAGGCAAGATTCGGTCCCCATGGAAAGAGTAAGTTCTCCACTTGCAGAATTTGTAGAAGTTCTGTGCACTAGCCAGGTTCTCATTACTGCATCTGTGTGATATGTGGAAAAAGTTTTGGATACCAAAAACTACAAGCAAACATTTGTCTAGATGTATTGATGAAATTTCTGGCTTTGTATAATTTTACTTTCTGCTTTGAGTTTTTTCAACGTATAATGTAGATGTTGAACTTACTGAGTAATCTGTTTCAAGACAGGTGATTGAATTTAAATCTGGGCAGTTGATCCTCATTTTTTCTTTTCTTTTTTGAAACAGGGTCTCAGCTGTGTAGTTCAGGCTGGCCTCAAACGCAGTGCTCCTGCATCAGTGTCCTAAGTGCTTTAGGCATTCCTCATTTGTATACTTTTAAGAAGTTTTTTTTTTTTGGTTTTGAGACAGAGTCTCACTATGCAGGTAAGGCTGGCACTAAACCACTTTGTAGTCAGGCTGGCCTTGAACTCAGAGATGCTCCTGCCTCTGCCTCCCTATGTTGGGATTATAGGAGTACACCATCCTGCCCAGCTCTTACAAAAACTTCTGAACAATGTAACTACCCTTTTGCTTTGCATGACTATTTTCCCTGTAAGCATTTTATTGTAGTTTAATAAAATTTAATGAAAAACATTGAATGTTCTATGCACCTTTTAACATTCATATAATTTTTAAAAGATGAAATATTTATCTATTTATTGGTATTTTAGGGCAAAGTCTATAGGGTCTTCAGGGTCTCACTATGAGATTGGACTCACAGTGATCCAACTGTGATTTACAGCCTCCCAAGAGCTGGGATTACAGGCTCACACCACCATGCCCAATCTCAATTGCCAGCTCAGTGAGCCCTGCAGGCCGGGCTGGCACAGCAGGCCCGGGGATCAAACTCTGGGCTCTGTGCCTGCTTGTGGGTGCTTTAATCCACTGAACTATTTGGCCAGCCCTGAAATTTTTTTTTTTTTTGTGATCAGCTCAGCCAGCTTACCTTAGGTGTGAGGTTGGTGTAGCATGTGGTGCAGGGGATTGAACCATCGTCCTTGTGTGCTTGCCTAAGCAGGTGCTTTAGACCACTGAGCTATCTTGCTGGCCCATACATGTAATTATTCTTCCCTTCATTTATTTTATTTATAGATATTCAAAGAATGAGGACATTGTTGATAATTCTGTTCTGAATTTGGTATGTGGACTTAGAATTCTTTCCTCATTCCTTTACTGGAGGCACAGTTTTTTGAACTAATAGTCCCTTAATTCCAGTTTCCTTAGATGTAATGATTGAGGTCATCATAGCTGAATAATCCCTTATCAAAGACAAGTTAGATTTATAATTCATCATAAATTTGCATTTGTGCCAGGCGTGGTGGCTCACGCCTGTAATCCCAGCCCTTGGGAGGCTGAGACAGGAGGATTGTTGCGAGTCCGAGACCAGTCTAGGCTACAAAAGTGAGCTCAAGGTCAGCCTCAACTGCATAGCAAGACCCTGTCTCAAAAAGACAAAAAAAAAAAAAAAAAAAATTCACCATCACTGATCTAAAGGGTTTTTTTAAAAAGTTCTTTCTATATAAGTATAATTTGTATAAATCTGAAATTGTCTCAAATTTTAAGAAATCATAAAAAACAATGAACACTATCTTAGAGTTATCTATGTAGGAAATAACAAATCAGGGATTTGATAAACGTGTAAATAAATCAACCCTTACACACTGCTGGTAGAAGTGTAAACTTGAACCATTCTGGAAGGCCCTTTAAGCAGAAGTTACACTTCTCAGAATTTATTCTTTGAAAATAACCATGGATATGTGCAAATATTTGACTACAAAGACTTTCATCACTTCAGTTATAGAAAGGAAGAGCAAGAACTAATGTCAGTGTCCATCCAAAAGGGACTAGTAAAATTATACTAAATCTTTACCATGGACTGTCATGTAGTTTTTACAATTTTGCAGGATATTTATTTTAATTAATTTATTTATTTTGGTCTACAGCGTCTTACTACACAAGATACTCATAGTGATCCTCTTGTATTCAGCTTCCTCAGTGTTGGGATTATAGGCGGGTCCTAACGCATGCAGTCTCAACTGCTGTCTCAATGTGTCCCAGGGGCGGAGCCAGCACAGCATGCCAGGGATCAAACCCTGGTCCCTGAGCATGCCTAAGCAGGCATTTTAGTCTGCTGAGCTATCTAGCTGGCCCTTGTAGGATGTATTTATAATGAAAACATGATCATGACATATTTATTTAAAAAGGTTACAAAAAGTGCAATGACAGCAAAAGACTGTATACATCAAAGTTAACAATCGGAGCCTTTGTTAAGAGTATCATAAATGATTTGACTTAATTGCTTATTGTACTATAAACACTATATAACAAAAACTCACATTTCCCTAGTTTTTTGAAAAGATACAATTGTCTCAAGGACACAGAATTCTACAGTAGACAAGGCTCTTATAATTCAAATCCCTAACTCAGGAGACTAGACCACAAAGATACAGCATAATCAAATGTTACAAGCCAAAGAGAAAATCTTGAAAGGAGTAAAGAGAAAACTCATCACATTCAAAACACACACACACACACACACACACACACAATTAGTCAGTTTTTAGTCACCATCAATAAAACACATAACATAAGGTCTACTGAACCCATGGTTTTGTGGGCTAAGTCCAAATGACAGTGCAGTCTCCATGAACACTGCACCTTGGTTGCATGCCACACAGTACAGAGCAATATCCTGAGCTGAGACAGGACCTAGAAAGTACTGTCTCAAACCAGAAGTTCGTAAGAGCTGGGTGTGGCATCATCTCCAGAATTACTAAGGGGTCTTCACCCAATCTAAAAACCTCCCACTATGCCCTATCCCTTAAAGGCTCCACAGCACCTTCCTGGAACCAAAGCCTCCAACCACAGCATCCTCCGGGGATGGGGATTCAATTACAGCATATCCAAATCATAGTGCACACACATACACACACACACACACACACACACAAATACCTAACTTCTAATCATGAACAATGGAAACCAGAGGCAGTGACAAATCCAAACAGCAGGAAAGTTTTAAAAACACATGTCCATCAAGCTCCTATTGGAGCTGGGTAGTATAACACTCCTGTAATCCCAACACTGGAAAGGTTGATGCAGGAGGACCATGAGCTTGAGCCCAGTTTAGGCTAGATACTGGGACCCTTTCTCAAGTCTCACCATTAGAGACTGCATCCATGTTAATTAGTTTACTATCTCACTTCTCTAAACTTGTTCAGCACTTTTTATAAAACTTGTAGGCTCTTTCCTAGGACAGGAAGTTTTAGTGGCCATCCAGGAAAATAACTACCAAGTCACCTAACTGTCATCCGGGCCACTTTTGTCACTACCCTCACAATGTCTGCTCCTATCCAATCCAAGTACACTGGAGTTGGAGTCAGATTATATAATGTGCAAATATTGACTGACCTTAAACTATGTGTACCAAGAGCTGTGAAAGCTCCAGCGAAACTCAGATCATGGGTCCTGTTATGTTTTAGACATGAAACATGGGTCAAATACTCACAAAATAGACGGTGTTTTCAGAATTCTTATTCCACCAGGCTGACTGGGAAATACATCTTCCAAGAAAAAATATATGTGCCCAACTGCAATACCTACAGTCAATCAGAAATAAAGGCTGAGGGAGAGGACTCAAATTTTGACTGCACATGAACTACCAAAATAAACTGTTGACAAACATTAGCGTAACTGTTAAAAATTAAGGAAATACTATTATAGTCTTTAAGATGTAATTTATCAAAAAATCCTGCAATAGCTATAAAAAATACAGACAAGATAAACATGAAAAAATAGTGACAGAATAAATTTATAGGTTAAAACAATAGAAAAATAATGTTAAGACTCTTACCCAAGAGGTCCACGATGATTGAGTTCCCCAACAATAAGGAAAATCCCATGAGCACCCAGGGTAGAAAGGGGGCTTGGAAGTTGAGAAGGCCAAAGAAGTTCATGCGGACATACGGGTTCCTTCGGCTCCACACATAGACCAGCATTATTGTAAACGCCTGGCCCAAAAAAACTAAGCTCACAAATAAACCAAAAAGCTAGCATATGGCATTAAGGAAAATAATCAACATTCAAAGTATAACAGGGAACACTGACACTTGAATTAGAAAAGTTGAGTGATGACATCTTTAAAATAAATCTGAAAAGTGATGGAGAACCTTTTAGAGTGTCCAATGACAGCAAACAACCTGCTGTGGCACGTGTGCCATAGGTTCACTACCAATGATATACAGCAGCCTGTCAAAAACTGGCTTAGGCAAAATCATCTGCACTAAAGCTACTTGAAGCTCTTGCCTCTTTGGCAAATGTTAATTCCTTGGTCAAGCATTACAATAAATGCTCACTCACCATTAACACTTTTACAGATGAGTGATGTCAGCTGAAATAGTAGTCTTATCATATAGTGTGACATCCAAGTCTGTTCTACATAAAAAAGTTCTTTTATAAATAATGAATCATTTTTGATAGTGACTACACATCTAAAATGTAGTATAAAAATGATGCACACTCATCAACAATGCATAACAGAGATGCTTCATAGCAATCCACCTGGGTTAAAAGTTCCTCTGCCTTGCTCATGGCAGTGGAAAGATATTCTGTCCAACCTCTAGATTTGGAAAGCTGTCACAGAAAGCCTGCTGTAAAATAGATGGTGATGCCCTGAAGCTTTTATCTGTTCATTCAGTAAATCATGGGAGACAGATGAAAAGCTTTAGGAAGAGACAGGCTGTATTTTTTAAATATTTTCTTGTATTTGCTCTATTTGTTGAAGGATACAGTCATTAAGAATCCACCAAAAAGGAACATAAATACAAAGTCTGCTGTTCGACCTCGGAAAGAGCCTTCTTCTAGCATTCGACAGTAACGATATCTTAAGTTCCAAGTTAAGAAAATGTTAAGCACACAAACATGAATAAAATTGAACCTCTTAGGTATACTTGGACTTCCCATTATTTGTAGGCACTCAAGTCTTTGTTTCTGCAAAAATATTTGAGTGATAATTTGATTTTTTTTTTTTTTTTTTTTTTGAGATAGGATATTGCTATGTAGTTTAGGCTAGGTTTGAGCTCAATCTGCTGTCCAGGCTGGCCTCAAACTCATGCAAGCCTACCTGAGCCTTGCCAAATAGCATGTGCCACCATGTCTTTTTTTTAATTATGAGGCATTTTTAGGCAAGATGAAGACTAGCACCATATTTTACTATGTCTATGGCTAGGGAACTAACCTAGATGTTACATAAACATGCTAACAATCCCCTTTAAATCTTCAAATTTGTAATACTGGCTTTCAGAATTTGGAAGAATTCCCCAAAAAGAAGCCTCGTATGATGAGATACTTATCCACTATCTGGCCAAGTGAATCATTTGCACCTCAGTCAAGGATACATGACAATGAAAACTCTTTATTAGAAATTTAACAGAATTGTTGAACATGATGGTGTATGCCATCCCAGCACTCAGGAGGTTGAAGCTGGAAGATCGTTGTGAGTTTGAGACTAGCTGTACCACAAAATGAGCTCAAGGTCAGCCTGAACTGCATAGTGAGACCCTGTCTCAAAAAGACACACACATACACACTTAACAGAATGATATACTATGTAAGAGTCGTAGGAATCCATGTTAGGTTAAAAATCCTGTCACACTTACAAGATGTTCTGTCTACTGCGGTATAAACTAAGCTGTTAACACTCCTTTTACTTGTGGTGTGGGGATGGAAGAGGAATATACTGCTTAGTGGTCAAAATAACCCTCTGACCAGAATATGGCTCTTCCTGTCTTTCAACATACTAGGAAAAGACAAGCCTGGGAGATATTATGGCACTGTCTTTCCAACGAGTAAAACTAGCAACTAAAATCCAAGATTTTATGAGACCCATTCCTCATGAGTTTATTTCCAAAGCTTCAGTAAAGCTATTAATTACTATTATTGTTGTTGTTGTTCTGTTTTGAGACAGGGTGTTACTATGCAATTCAAACTAGTCTCAAATTTACTTTGCAGATCAGGCTGGCCTCGGACTCATAAGGATCCTCCTGCTTCAGTTTCCTGACTGCTGGGAATACAAGCATGTACCACCATACATGGCTATAGCTGTCAATTAACTTACTGCTGTATTCAGGTTGTGTTTTACTATTTTTTACCCTGATATTATTTTGCAAGTATATTTCAATTTAATCCTATCTCCTCTCCCTTGATTAGATTTTTTTTTTTTTTTTTTTTGGTCTTTTTTGAGACAGGGTCTCACTGTGCAGTTGAGGCTGGCCTTGAGCTCACTTTTGTAGCCCAGGCTGGTCTCGAACTCGCACCGATCCTCCTGCCTCAGCCTCCCGAGTGCTGGGATTACAGGCGTGCGCCACCACGCCCGGCTTCCCTTGATTAGATTTGTAAGCAACTTGAAGACAATAATGATACTTTTTAGTGGGTAGAATTTCTCATGTAAGTGGCTACAAACACCTTCAAAACATTACTATCTGATTAATTACTCTATGCACCACTGACACATAAAGTGTGCCTAATATGGCACCAAAAATAAATAACATGATTAATAGTTTCAACTGTAATCCTAGAGTTTTGATGCTGACTTTACTTAATAAAGGGTAAGTAAAAAAGGATACAGAAAAATCATATTAAATAAAAAATTGAATCCAACTGGCCCAAAAAATAAGAAATTTGTGATTAATCTCCATATCTGTAGGAATAAAAAAAATTAAAAGAAAGATGGATTAAATAAAATATATTACCAGGAAACATTTCTCTATCTTTTTAACATTTCCATATTAAGACAAAAAAGTCACCCTTTTTTACTAAATAGATGATAGTACTTTTACTTATGAAGTATCAAAATCTAAGTCCAAAGATATAACACAAATCCCATTCTGAATAGTCAACATCCTATAAATAAGGCTTTAAGAGTCTAATTGGAACATAAAAGGGGATTCATATTCATGTTTCGTACCCTGATATCCTTACCTACTCAGCTCACCTCCACCCGCAACTATTCACACTGGGGGAGAGTTCTTAACATTTTAAAGTGTCAAACGTATATAGTCCACTCCCTTGTAATCTTAATACTTCTGAGATACAAGGGAAGTTGATACTATCATTCCCATTTCATGTGACTAGAATACGTAGCTAACTTTAAGTAGCTTGCCCAAAGACAAACAATTGTAGATTCTGATCTCAAACCTAGAAGGCCTAACTTCAAATACACATGCAGTGTCTTTAAGACTAACACCAAAGTCAAATGAAGCAAGCTAACAAGAAGCAACACCTGAATGGAGCCATAGCAAAGACACATGAGTGATAAAACAAGGCTGTGACAACAGACAGCAGCTTCACGTACCATTAAATCCTTTAGAATTAGTAGCTATTAAAATGGAAACAACTGTACATATTAATTGCACCCAAGATATTAGAAATCTCATTCTATTGTATTTCCCCCAAAATAAGCCTGAGCCTTATATTAAACTTTGCTCTAAGATACAACCGGGCTTATTTTCAGGGGATGTTTTTATTTTTATGTACAACAGCCTACATTTTTATTCATGTACAAAAATCTTCTCTTATTCAAATATAGTAATGTCATCTTCTTTTGGAACACTGTCATAACCCCAAACATCAAATTCTGGCCTGAATTTCTGGTGATTCCATTTCCTATAGAACCAGTGGCCCCAGTATCTCTCAAGTTCAACAACAAAGATCTCCTTAAATGAGTGTTTCTTGTCCATATAGCCTGCTGCTAGTGGAATAGCAACACAGCTGTCACCGATTTTATTTTATTTTATTTTTTGGTGGGACCAAGGTTCAAACTCACAACCTTGCACTTGCTAGGCAGGCACTTGTGCTACAGAGCAATCTCCCTGGCACCTGCTGTCACCAATTTCATACCATGAATTCTTTACCATGGGATAGTCTTCACCATGAACAAGAGTCAAGTCATGGCCTCTTGCAGGGGAGACGCCACAAAGCTTCTATTAAGTCAAATGTTACACGAAAACTTAAGAGACAGGAGTGGCAACAAACAGGATGACAGTTATGATGGTCCACACACACAATGAAAAATTGTGGTCACCAGTATTCAGAAAGCGTTTATTTCACAGAAGTGCATTAGGTATGTCTGCTACAACACATGATGTACTGGATTATGCAGATTTATATTAGACACAAGCACATCCATTTGTTATCAAGTGTGCATGATTCTTCATAGGTTGTATTTGTACTCGTCATTTAGCATTAAAGAATTGAGTTCATCTGTTTACACAGGTGTTTACTTCTTGTCCAAAGGTGCCACTTAGGTATTTACATATAGTTACTCATAACTTATATTAAGTATTAGTGTCAATATTATTTATATTGAATTGTACGTTATCTTATAATTCAAAGTATGTGTCATGTGTTGTAACAGACATACTAAATGTATACTGGCTGACAAACTTAATGGGAGTAGGGCTTAAATTATGAACATAGTAAAAAATTGTTAGGGCTTATTTTCCAGTTAGGAGTTAGGTCTTATTTTTGGATAAATATGGTAGTGAGAAGGTCAACATATAACTATATGGAAAGAGTAAAGACAAAAAAAGAGGCTACATAAAAGCTACATCTTGACAGGTGAGCTGGATTTCAGTGTGTATATGGTAAACACATTTGACAAACAGAAAACACCATATGTAGGGGCAGAATTACTGGTTTCAGGGTTTTGCCTTCACATAGTGTTTATGTTCATCCTGGAGATGGCAAATATGTTTCTTTTAGCATTTTACTCAATGGAAAAACTACTTCCCATTGTAAAATAATAAATCAACACAGTTTTAGATGTTGGACTTTTAGAGGGGTATTAGTATGAGCTGATCTTAGGAGAAGAATCAGTTTAAAAGCAATACCAAAATTGAGTTTATTAACTAGCTCTAACCAAGTTGGTTGGTCTGCCCAGAGGTGAACATAAAGCCATCCTGTGTCTCTATCCTGGGCAGTGAGCTGGTCACTCTTCTCTCAAACTGCAACACAAAATCTTCTTTCAGAACTTTTGTTTATTTATTTATTTTTATGGCCGGCTCAGCCTGTCCTGAGGGCAGGGCTGGCGCAGCATGTGGTTCCGGGGATCGAACCGTGGTCCCTGCAGCCGCCCAAGCTTTCCTAAGCAGGTGCTTTAGACCACTGAGCCATCCTGCCAGGCCCCTACAACACAAAATCTTTATCAGTGATTCCTATCAAAACCACAAAGAAAACTTTAAAAATGAAGTACAGATCCTGTATTTTTATCCTTAGTGATTCTGATGTGGTATATGGTGAAGATTCTGAAAATCTCTTACAAGTTCCCTGACTGTAAAGGGTATCCAGGCTGCTTTACACCTCAACTATCTAGTCAAGTCTTTTTAATAAAAACAACATATGCCAGAATTTGCTATAAACAACAAAAACAAGAAGAAACAGAAATATTAACCATTTACAATGGATCACTTACTTGAAAGTGTTTAAAAATTAATTCAGGATTGAAGTACAACTGAAAAGGTGTGATCAATTCCAACTGCTGAAATAGAAAAAGAGCTGCTTAAAGAAAATCAATCAAAAAGCAGAATTTTGTCACAAAAAAGATTAGTAGGTGTAGCAGTTTTCTGTAACTTTAAGCCTTTCTCTTTAGAGTATAGACAAGGCTTGTAAAGATTTCTTGAACTGGTAAGATTGTATCTTCAATACCTAACACAAAATTAAAGTTTTATCTGGCAATACTTGAAGATGACATGAAAGTATGCAAAGAAGGCTTGTGGTATTTTAGATACAGGACAAACAAAGCAGTTGCTACCAATCTGCCCATCACGTGGGCACTACCCGGGACAGCTGGGTTAAGCAATACAACTCACTGAAATAACTGAAACCTTGCCACTATTAGGGCTGAGTGCCTTCAGCCTGCCCCTTATATCCACAGGCCCTCTTATTTTAATGTTCTCGTGTGGTAATTTCCAGTGTGTGTTCTCAACACTCAAGTCTTCTCATTTAGTGTAATTTCCTTTCTGTAAACAGCACAGAAAACCAGGCATTTGCTAGTACTCTCGCACAGGTTTCTTGGGTGGGCGGCTCCCGCAGCCCTGACCCGCTATAGGTTAGAATTTCATCTCAGCGTCGGACCTGACTCCTCACGAAAAAGCCCACCCTTCTTAGGTCACTGGCTTAGCATCCCTTGGGTCCATTCTGAACTCAAGAGTTAGCCTCCCCGACACCCACCCACTCCTCAGCCCAGACCCTCTGGGCGTCCCTGAGGCCCAAACCCATTTTTCTGAAGAACTAGTCACATTCAGCCGGGATATTAGAAGGCGGCGCTGAAGCTTCTCACCACAGCCGCGGTGGTGAGGACGCAAGCGGTGGTGTAGGCGCGGCTGACCGGTGGTATCTGTAAGTACTCTAGCCGAAGGCTCTGGTACGCCATCTTCCCCACCGCCACCTGCCCCCCTTTCCCTTCCGCCAGTGTGCTCAAGCGATGGGGCGGGCTCAAACACCCCTGCCTTTAACCTGGCCTCTGCTGTCCAGTCAGTGCCGCGCAATCGGCCAACCACCAATCACTAGCATTCTAAGGAACGCTCACCGACCAATGACGAGATGGCTCTCCACTTCACCCCTCCCACTAGTTTCTCCGCCCACCAACGTAGAGGAATGGAGAGAAAGTACCGATTCCTTCCGCCAATCCCCACAGGCCACAGCAAGCTTTCCTTCCCGGCTTCCTTCCGTCACCAGTGGACGTACCCCCGCCGACCCGAGAGCCAGCCAGTTAGAATCGCGACAGCATCCCGCCTTTGTTTTGTACGCCGTAGGCACTAAGGCAGTTGGAGTTTTGACGACTAGCTACGCCGTCCAAATCCCGCGGAACGCCGTTGTATGAGAGGAGGTGGAGGGAAGAGCAGTGTGTGGTCGACTTCATCACCTCTGTGGTCGCTAAGGTAAATGCCGCTGGGCTGTGTTTTTTCTGAGGAGGAACGGGAAGAGGCGGCAGTCGGTGAACATCTTCGCAGGGGGCCCCCCCAATGGGTTCGAGTTACCCTTTCCAGTGGGCCGCTGACACAGATCCAAAGATCCCGGCATGCAGTGGGGCTGCAGGACGGATGGGAGCACAGAGCCTACCGGAAGCAGCTTGTGTTCTGCGGGTTCTAGGTCCTGGTCGGCAAATTCGTGGGCTATTTGGCAGCTAAACTGTGCTGGCCTGGGCGTTTCCCGCGTTTAATTCTAGGATCTCTCAAGTCTAGCAGTGAAAGCAGGACAACAGAACTGGACTGGTCAGTGCACACAAAAGGTCCTGATGAGAATTTAAAAGAGGGAGTGGATACGTCCTCGGAAGTACATTTGAACTATTTGTTCAAGTTTTGCCTACTCGAGAGAAAGGAAACGTGAGATAAATATGTGGTAAAATTGATATTGATGCTTTAGTCGGCACCAGTGAAGTAAACTCAACTATAATATGACATGGACACAAACAAAAAGTAATAGGTTATAAAACTATACATATATGTATTTAATATTTTTATTGTTTAAATTTAACAATGGTTATATTACATATTTTCATCATCAGATCAGTTTAGATTAATACATATAGGTATATAAGATTGATCAAACAATTAAACATTAACCCTTTTAAATCAACATTACTTTTTTTTTTTTTTTGAAAGTTGACATATTGCATATTGTCCTCACAATCGTTCTACAGAGTACAGTGTGTGGGCATGACCCACCTCCCTATTGATGTTGCTTAGGAAAAAAAAAAAAAAAAAGGAAAAGAATATACTTCTCTTTGGATTAAGAAGAAGCAGATACATACACAGTCAAATGTTCTGCAATTGCAGTGGGCCACCAGTGAAGCTTGTAATGTTGGAGGCTATTGAATCTAAGCCTCCCAAAGCTCATCACACCAATCTAGCTCTGCGTAAAACTATATTTTTAAAGAGTGTATATCTAACACCTCTCCAAACATAAAGGTGAATTGAAAAGATAGACATTAAAGATA
This sequence comes from Myocastor coypus, assembly GCA_004027025.1. Lineage (NCBI taxonomy): Eukaryota > Metazoa > Chordata > Mammalia > Rodentia > Myocastoridae > Myocastor > Myocastor coypus. The sequence goes on from PVJA010004566.1 coordinate 66,791, forward strand.
GTAGATTAGGTTGCTACTACGGATGGAAGATGCAAAATAGGAGAATAAATAAGAGAGGACTTAACATGGACCAAAAAATAAAATATTATCAAAGTCAGTCAAACCTTGTTATGGTTTATGTCTAGTTGTCCCCCCAAAGCCTCAGTCATGGGGCAGGGACTTCTATAGATTCAGACTTGATCCATAATCCACTGGGATTATGTGATTTAGTACTGATCTAGAGTTTGAGACTTGATTCATAATCCCTGGGATTATGTGTTTTAAGTACTTCTGGGATTATGGGTGTGGCCTAAGGCGGATAAGCTAAGGCAGAGACCCTGATGTAATTTAAAAAGAGAGACAGACTGGCGCTGTTGCTCTCTGCTTCTCTGCTTGTTCTGTTGCGATTGTTGCTGTTCCGCTGCCATGAACTGCTGCTCTCTGCCCTGTGCCACTCAGCCTTGGATCCAGCCGAGTATGGACTGAAGCCTCCAGTAACTGTGAGCTAAATAAACCTTTCCTTCCTTCATTTTGGGTTTGGGTATTTGTCCCAGCAATGAGAGAAAAGTAAGACACATCTATAGAACAGTATAGTTGGTAAGGCTCAGGTAATAAAGGCCCATGTCATTTTGGAAGGGTTTAAACTTGATCCTGGAGGCATAGTGAGTTGTTGAAATAAAAATTCTGCTAACCCAGGGAATCATCTGCTAAGAGAAAATAAAACAGGTTTGTTATTAAATAGTATAACCGCATTACAGGGGATTATAGATAATCTGTAAATACAATTACAAAAATAAATTGTACCTTTATTTATACAGCCACGGAGTTATAACCAACCACTCCACTTTAAACTGTTATGTAAATTTTCAAGATTAATAATTACAACCTTTGTTTTTAATTTTTCTTTTTTTGTGGTCGGCTCAGCCCATCCTGGGGGTGGTAGTACCTGAGTGCTTATACCTAAGCTGCCCTAAGCAGGCACTTTACATCGCTGAGCTATCTCCCTGGCCCATGTCCTTTCTTCTTGTAAGACTGTTTTTTAAACTGGCAGAACTCAGGGCTTTGTGCTTGTCAGACAGGCACTGTGCCACTGAGATATTCCTGGATGTAAGACTTGACTGTATTACTTGCTGAAGTTCTTCCCCTAAAATCACCTGGCAGTTTAAGTAGCAGTCTGTATTAGCTGTGTTTCTTTAATTTGTAGTAATAAAACTCTCACTTCTATAATAAGCATATGGTAACAGCTAGGGCAAAGAAGCCAGGTTAAGCTCTCACAGCAAAAGGAACATAGAATAATTTTCTAAATGTTTCCAGAATGACTCCCATATCCTTAAAAAAAAAAAAAAAAAAAAAAAAAAAAAAAAAAAAAAAAAAAAAAAAAAAAAAAAAAAAAAATCAAGATTTTAAAAATAGAAAGTGACTTGTTTATCTTCTAATTGGGAGGTCTTTTTTTTTTTTTTTTAATTTTTTTAACTCATGTCTACATCAAAAGATACGGGAATAGAGGACATTTACAACTGAGTGTGTAAATGATAGATCACAAGGTCTCCTTTTGGGGACAGAAGTGAGATACTGAAAGAAAGGATTGAAAGATTAAGATGCATGTGTATAAATGACAGTTGTAACAATAACACAAGAGGCTGTGGTAAAAAAAGATGATGTTATTAGGGAAAAAAATGATAAATGTGAACATACAGGAGCCACATATAATAGAGATGTAGGTCACTGAAACTTGAGAATGTCTAGGGTTCTGGTGGCAAAACTATGGCACATGTGCCACAGCCAGCCATTTATCATTGAAAGCTCTAAAACTTTCACCATCACTGGTCTGTGGCGTTAAATAGGTCATCTGTTTAAACTTTATCTGTTTAAGCTATTACACTCTAGGATAGTACCAGAACTCAGAACACTGACCTATATGCTTAAAGTCTTCAGTAATTACAGAAGAAGAAATAAATGATAGAGTCTGGGGAGAGGGTGTACATTGAGGAAAGTGCCTCAGAGAGGCAAGCTTGTGCATCCTTTGGAGAACAAGTAAGGGTGGAAATAACAGTATCAAGGAGTATCTTTAATTTGTTGTTATAGCATGATTTCTTTTTAATCCAAATGAAAAATAATTTGTTTTCATTTGCAGTTTTTTTCACACTTGAGGACAGCCAAGTAAGTCAAGATGTCTGTGGACCCAATGACCTACGAGGCCCAATTCTTTGGCTTCACCCCGCAAACTTGCCTGTTTAGGATCTACATTGCATTTCAAGACTACCTGTTTGAAGTGATGCAGGCTGTTGAACAGGTTATTCTGAAGAAGCTGGAGGGCATCCCTGGTTGTGACATTACCCCAGTTCAGATTCGTAAATGCACAGAGAAGTTTCTTTGCTTCATGAAAGGACGTTTTGATAGCCTTTTTGTTAAAATGGAGCAGCTATTTTTGCAGTTGATTTTGCGTATTCCCCCTAACATCTTGCTTCCTGAAGATAAATGCCAGGAGATGTCTCCTTACAGTGAGAAAGAATTTCAGCTTCTCCAAAAAGAAATCAAAGAATTACAAGAGAAGTGTAAGGTTGAAATATATACTAAGCAAGCCCTTCTTGCAGAATTAGAAGAGCAAAAAATAGTTGAAGCCAAACTGAAACAGACCTTAACTTTCTTTGATGAGCTTGAAAATATTGGAAGAGATCATGGGACTAGTGATTTTAGGGAGAGTTTGGTGTCTGTGGTCCAGAATTCCAGAAAACTCCAGGATATCAGAGACAATGTGGAAAAGGAAAGCAAAAGACTGAAAATATCTTAATTTCTATGTGGTAAAAAGAGTCTGTTAAAAAGATTTTCTTTACTTATTCTTTCTTAGGTGCTATATCTTACTGTTTTTGTTTTTTTAGTTCATTCACCTGAAGTAGCTTTGTACTACCTTGATCTAGTCTTGGAAAAATCTGTTCATTAGAGAACTTAAATAGATGGGAAGCATTCTTAATAATTAATTAAAAATAGGGGCCCGGCAGGATGGCTCAGTGGTCTAAAGCTTAGGAAAGCTTAGGTGGCTGCAGGGACTGCGGTTCAATACCCAGCACCACATGCTGTGCCAGCCCTGCCCTCAGGGCAGGCTAAGCCGGCCATAAAAAATAAATAATCAAACAAAAGTTCTGAAACAAGAAAAAAACCAATTAATTAAAAAGTACTGACTCATTTGGCTGCAAGTTCAAAGGAGTGAAACTATGACTGAAGATACTATGAAGTAGTACCTTTTGTGACCATAATTCTTGTAGCACTGAACTACAGGGTCTGAACTAATTCTCTTAGTTACTCAGACTGGGCTTGAACTTGGCGGTTCTGTCTCAGCCTAGATTATATCATAACCTTTTCTGTTATGCCTGGTCTATTCTACCTAACCTGGATCTCCATTTTTCTACCCCAAATTTAAGTAGATATCTGGTTCCTTATCGTTATTATGCTCAGCTGCTTATACAACCTTAACCCTGGCTTAAAACATTCTCATAAATATCTGTCCCTGTGTTAGAAATGTAGTTCATTAGAGCAATTTCCAGTTATGTGCCTGGGATTATAAACCTGTGCCACCGTGGCTGGCTTGACTCTAGATTTTATATCAGTGTTTTTTCATATTAGTTTAGAAGCTAGGCATAGTGGCACATGCCTGTAATACCAGCACTCAGAAGATTGGGGCAGGAGGATCACTATCCTTGAATACAGCAATCCTGTCTTCTGAGCATGGGATTATAGACATGCACTACAACTTATGTGCCTCCTTCACTTTTTTACCAAAGGTGGACGTATGATCCCAGCCAGTCCAATAGGACTTAAGTTTTTCCTTTTTGTGGTAAGGAACATTGTGCATGTTAAGCATTATTATACTAATGTACTATTCACACAGTACCTTAGAACAGAGCAACATGACATAAAGAAGCAAAATTGATTTTTATGATCAAGTGTTTAAAAAGCTGTCCATTAACAGCAAACAGGGAAAGGCTTGGTATCTTGGAGGAGGGGGCAGTCACCAGAAAATAGGTGAACTGTGGGGGCATATGTGATCACACATTCTGGGGCACAAATGATAATTCATTAGGCCAGCTACATGATGATGCTAAAGGATGGTGTGAGAATAGTGGAAATTTAGTGTTAGAAAAATTAGGCCAAATGAGCTCAATGGAGCTAGAAGTTAGAAGGAAAGTAAACAGGTATAGGACAAAGTAGTAGGCTAATAGGGAGAGAAAGGGGAAGGGTGGGAAGAATGGTTAAATCTTGTGCCTGGGTGACCTTAATTGGAGGACTCATTAATGGATATCTGCTGAAAGGCTGGAGTATAGCAGTGGAGAAATGATAAACATCTGGGAAACTAATGAACTGAAAGAAGGGGATCAAATGGGTCTCTACTTAGTTTGTGGCGCTGGGCATCCAATCCAGGGCATTGCACATGGTAGGGAACTGCTTTACCAATGAACTACATTTCCAACATAGGGCTGAATATTCAGGAGAATGTTAAAGCAATGTTAAGTAATGATACAGGCAAAGAAACCAGACACTTGAATTTGGGGTAGAAGAAGAATATTGGGGGATTATATTGTAGGTAATGAAAGATAAGGTGTATGAGTGGGAAACAGTTGGATCAAATACAGAGCATCTGTCGTATACTGAGATTCAGTGGGAATCTGTACTAAGATTTAGTAGATAAAATGGCTGAGATTGAAAAATGGAAAACATTGTGGTGCCTTGTACCACTACAATGTGGTGGAGCTATTGTAAACTGTAAAGCACAAGTTGACATTGAGGAACAGTTGGTGTCTTACAAGCACAAAAATAAAAGTGTGGAAGTGAGAATTTAGAAATGACAAGGGCTTATTATGGAAAACAGTTTTGAAAGACCTAGGCTAGGTAGGTAAGCCAGGGAGCAAACTGTAGAGCTTGTTTGGACTGTTAGGCTAGAAAACAGGACTGAACACTGAGAAGTAAGTTGTACAGTGATAGCAGAGTTGTTGTTAGGGGACAGTAGTGTTAGACTGGTGTGAGTGAGGAACTGAGGGTGAAAGATGCCATTAAGAAATCTCCAGTGGAGGGAGGTACTGTGCGTCAGAATCTATATAATGTGTGGGAGTCTGCTTTGAAGGGATAGTGGGGATATTGGGAAGATAATAGGGTAGTGGGTATGATGGCACACCTGTCATCCTAGGGAGTCTGAGGCTGGAGGATCACAAGTTTAAGCTCAGCCTGGGCAATTTAGTGATTTAGGGTGGCCCTGTCTATAAAAAGGGCTGTGGATGTACCTCAATGAGAAGCTTCTGAGTCATCCCAATACAAGGGGAAAAATGGAGTAAAGTTTGGAGCAGATGGCAAGACTGATAAGTTGCATTGCACAGTTGGAGTTATGGTTTAGATGAGGAATAGCCCCACCCATATGCTCACAGCTGGGGCTTTTTTTTTTTTTTTTTTGTCTTATTGAGACAGGGTTTCGCTATGCAGTTGAGGCTGGCCTTGAGCTCACTTTTGTAGCCCAGGCTGGTCTCGAACTCGCATCGATCCTCCTGCCTCAGCCTCCCAAGTGCTGGGATTACAGGCGTGCGCCGCCACGCCCGGCACAGCTGGGGCTTTTGGAAGGTGACTAAATGAAGTGATGATGGTAGCTGAACAGTTGCTGTTTGGAAGTGGGGCCTGTCAGTTGAAGGGGTCATGAGTGTGCTCTGGAAGGGTCCCTCTCTGTTCTTGGCTTCTCACTCAGGCCACCATGAGGCGAACAGCCATCCTCTAACCAGGCCCTTACAGTAGGCCTCTGCTTGAAGCCAGCTGGCCTTGGACTGTAAGCCAAAATGAACCTTTCCTCTAATCTGTGGGTATTGGATATTTGTCCCAGCAACAAGTGAAGTGGCTAAGACAGGTGGAAATTAAGGAATAACATACAGAGGAGATGTAAGAGGCAATTTACTCCATTAGCAGTAACACAATTACAGGCATTTTCATAAATATACAGTATTAAAGTGCCACATTTGGATATTGGACATGAATAAAGAAGGCAGATGAGTCTAATAACTTGCCAAAGGGTTCTGGTATTAGTCCTTTTGCATCTGTGATGGCAAACCTCAGTAGGAACACTTGTTATGGACATCCCTAGGCCCCTTGCTGTTGGTTCCCAGAGCTCCAGAAGGACTCTGGGGAATGAAGCCCTTGCAGAGTCCACAGACCCTAGCCAGGGCTCCCAGATTCTCATCCAGTGCAGCACTCAAGCTTGGCCTGTATTCTGGAGGTCTGCAGCTGCAGGTCCCATGGGATCAGGACACTTCCTGGGCATGGTTTTCTGGTGGGACAGCTCTTTTGTACTGGTCTTGCCTCCATCTGGCAGTGATGACAAAGTCTAACATAGAAAAAAAAACAAAAACAAAACAAAACAAAAAAAACCAATCTGAGTGAAATGCAAAGCCTCAGGGTGTAGCACTGGACAAACGCCACTCACCTGGCCCAGCTCCAGCAGAGCCCTCTGCGTGACCAGGTCCTCCGAACACAGCTGGCTCTTCCTGGGGGCAATGCAGCATCACAGGCCTCCAGCCTGCTTGGGCCCAGAGCAAAACTCCCCAGAGGACCTTCTCTGGAAGGGCAAGTGTCCAGGCTCATCCCTTGAGGAACAGAAGGTTGGGCTTGCTCTGTGCTTCCCAAACAAAATGCTGGCTTTTCTGCTGCGCATGACCCCACATCACAAAGTAAACATACAGAGATATAACCCTAGTTATAAGTGGATTCAATTGCACTACGGATTTTTAAACATTAGGTCTGTGCCCCACCCCCCACCCGGCAGGTGCAAAGAGCACTGTTATTTCATTTCTGACAGATGCAGTACTTTGGGCCGTTCTACAGATGGACAATTTGAGCAACAACAAGGAAGGGAAGATAAAGCATCAAAAGTTAGACGAAATGGGGTGCAGGCCATCTCATAAGCAAGAATAGGAAGCTCATCTTTTATCCTCCCTCCCACGTCCTGCGCCCACCCGCCCTGCCCTGGCCACTCAGGCAAGCTGTAAATGGATATAGGTAAAGATGCAGGAGGTGATGGAAAAGGCGATGGCCGCGTAGATGAAGATGGAGAGATGCGGAAAATGGTCGAGATAGCAGCCCTCGTCCGGAGGAGTCGTCTCCTCTTTGGGCGGGATGCTGGCAGCAGGCCTTGGGGGCTGTCCGGCTCGGGCACCTTGCGCCTTTCCGCCGGAGCGTCGACCAGGTATTTTGCTCGCAGCTGACCCTGACTTGGGTACGCAGGGCTCTTCTGGAGGAGGCTTGTCAAATAATTGGCCCTCAGACTCAGGGTCAGAGTCAGAGCGCATCTGCTCTACGCCGCAGGGCTTGCGCTGAAATAGTCCGTCAGCCATTGGTACGTAGCACAGATAGTAGGGTCAGCACAGCCTGGGCGCTCAGTCTGTGGTAGGATCTGTCCGAGCGCAGTGAGCAGCGGCAGGCACAGCGGCGAATTTCTATCACTAGAAGTGGAGGGGGCGGAGCCAGTGAGACAGTTGGCTTCTGCAGGGTCTGCTGGGCCTCTCAGCAGAGCAGTCACTTCCCTGGGCTCCTCCTTCCACCCCTAGCTTGTCGCAGCGGTTGGTTCTCGGGTCTGTAGATGCCGCATCAGCTCAGAAGTCCGTAAGCAGCTGGGATTGTCTCCATGGCAACCAGACTGGCGGAGCTGAGGAGAGGTACCAGCCACTGACATTCCTCAGGACTCATTTATAAGTGAGCACTCTGCACTCAGGAAGCAGAAATGTGAACGTCAAAGCTCCCGGTTGCCTGCAGACCTCAAAACAAAAGCAAACGAACACGAAAAATGTTTGCTGAGAGATCTTCTAAAAAAATTCTAATACATGAAAAATAATCTTGCAGAAAACTTGAAATTTAGTAAGCAAACCAAAAAAATAGCAAAGTATTCTACAATCTCAAGGTCTACAAATCGCAGTTATTGTTGGTGCTTTTCTCTCCTTTTCTATCTATACTTGGTCTATACATCCTGTGTTCTCTTCATGGTTATTTATAAATGAAGGACTCCAGCCTTTTAGACATCTCACATATACTTAGGACCAAGACCTTTTAGTGATTCTTTTTTTTTTTTTTTGCGGGACCAGGGTTCAAACTCATGACCTTGCACTTGCTAGGCAGGCAGTTGTGCCATTGAACTATGTCCCTGGCCCCTCAGTAATCCTTTTAACTGGAGCTCATTTCCTTTCTCAGTTCCATTCAGGGCCCTCTGACCCCTCTGACTTCCACTGTTACTAACACAGGCTTCTGGGCACCACCATCCCCTGGCAACCTGGGCTGCCCAGAAGGTTCAGAGGCTAATTAGTGTGCTTTGTGGAACCAGGAAAGGACAATTGCTTGTATTGATCTGAGTGCCAGCAGGTTGGGGGCCCACTGTCAGGCTCTATTAGTTGAAGCAGATCCAACTCAAACTGCCATCAGGCAGCTTGGGCTTCACTCTTAAATTCCTCCAGCAAGAACCAGAATCAAAGTGGTGAAATAGTGTTGCCAGCATGCTGTCTTTCTGGTTCACATTGTCCAGCGACTTCTTGAGTAGGCAGAGACTACTTAGTAGTGGTAGGTATTCCTGTAGCAGTTGTTGAATAAATGGTGGTGCAAATGCTGCTGTTGACAGTAGAAGGCACACGCTCTTAGAGATTAGCAGCTCCAGCTGAAACAGCAGCTTACTGAGACCTTGCCACAAAATGAATGAATGAATAAATAAATAAAGGGTTGGGGTTGTAGCTCAGCACAAGGGTGGATGCCTAGCATGTGCAAAGCCTTTTGTTTGATCTCTAGTACTGCAGAAACAAACATCCCCATTACCACATGCTGTGCAGGCCCCAGATTCCTGGGTGCACTGTGCCAGCCCTGAAATTGGACGTGGTGGTGTATGCCTATAATCCCAGAGCTGGGGAGGCTGAGACAGGAGGATCATTATGAGTCTAAACTGCATAGCAAGACCCTGTAACAAACAAACAAACAAACATCCCAAAGAATGACATCATAAGGAAGAATGAGACAATTTTAGGTGGGACACAAACATTTTTTTAAAACTAGCTCTTAAATAGTACTTATTTTGCTATGTTTCAGAAAACCTACATAAATTCAAAGGAAAAAACCCCACAGATTCCAGATGTTAAGTATTCTGCTTAAAAAATAAAATAAAGCTCTCCAGATTGCCAATGGATATGGCAAAATTATTGAGCCAAATAAGAAATGTCTCAAATTTAGAAAATTTTGGGACAACTTAGAAGTATGTTGTACCAAAAGAATATGACTAACTTTGTTGTTTTTTTGGAGACAGGATTTCACTATATAGTTCAGGCTAGCCTTGAGCTCACTATATAATCTAGTATATTCTTGAATTTATAGCAATCCTCCTTCCTCAGGCTTCAAAGTGCTGGGACTACAGATGTATGTCATAATAAAATGAATTTTAAATTTAAAAGTTTACTACGGCAAGGCCAGTGAGATAGCTAAGCAGGACTAAGTGCCTGCTTAGGCAAACTTGGGGACCAGAGTTTGATCCCTGGTACCACATGCCACACCAGCCCCACCCTTGGGCACTCTGAATCAGCCACCAGGACTAGGCATGATGGTGCATGCCTGTAATCCCAACATTGGAGAGGCTGAAAATGGGAAGGATCACTGTGAGTCTGATCTTCATTGTGAGACTCTGTATCAAATATATATATATATATATATATATATATATATATATATATATATATATATTTTAAAGTCTGTTAGGGCAGAAGACACATTGCCATTTATTCCCCCTCAAGATACTCCTCCTAGTTTCAAACGCACTTGTTCCATTGTTCTTGCACTTTCTGAAGCAGTTCTGCAACTCTGTGTTTATGAAATGATTAAAAATATGGTAAATGCTGCTCCTGACTTCTATTCAATATAAAAACATTATAGTATATCCTCATGTACCTTATTCACCAGATCTGGCACCATGAACTTCTGGCTCTTCCTCAAAGTCAAAATGACTGTGAAGGGTAAAAATTTTGAATTGATTCAGTATACTGAGGCAACAACGCTACAACCAAAGACACTTATGCAAAAGGACTTCCAGCACTGGTTCAGAAAGTGGCAAAAACAATAGGATAAATGTAGTTGAAGAGAGTATTTTCAGGGGAAATTAATGTTCATGTGTCTTTTACTATAATACATTTTAAAAATCTAAACAGCATATTTTAATCATACCTCATATATAATTTTATCAACAGTAAAAGATAAACTGTGCAAACATGAGATATTATTACCTACAAATAATCTCTTTTTACATAATGATGAATCCAAGAGTGAATGGTCAAGGAGGTTGTTTAACTTCCCTACAATCTCCACCAGGCCCCTCCTTTTCTTTGATATACACAGTGGTTTTTTTGTTTGTTTGTTTGTTTTTGTTTTGAGACAAGATCTTGCTATGATAGATCAGGCTGATCTTGAACTTGTTAGCCTCTTACCTCAGCCTCCTGAGTGCTGTGATTATAGATATCAGCCACCATCCCCAGCTTTAGATGTTTTATTTTAGATGCTATGTTGGTTATTTTTCTTATTGCTGAGATAAAATACATGACATCCAAAGTTAAAAGAGGAAAGGCTTATTTAGCTCAATTTGTAGAGTTTTTGGTCCATAGCCATAATTTGTAGAGACTTCAGTCCATAGTCAACTTGATGAAAGGCAGGGTGGCATGGGTGAGGGGCATCACAGAGGAGAAACAGTGCATGGCACATAGGCAGAAGACAGCAAAATGTCAAGCAGGAGTAGCTAACCTTGCTTTTTATTTCACCCAGGCTGCCCACACTTGGGGCAATGCTACCCATGTCCAGGATGGGGCACCCTTAATCATAGCATCATACCCACAATCCTTGTATCTCATACTCTAGATCCAGCCACCTCTCAAAAGTTCCACTTATCACCTCATGAGGCTTTGAGAGGGGACAAGTGCTGTGTGATATCAACAGTTTCAAGTCCCTTATATCTCCTTCCAAAAAGATGTATCAGTTTGTGGGCCTTGAGCTGTAACTAATGTTGAAGACCCGTCTGTGCACAAATCAGTTTATGGAGCCCCAGTTTTCCCCCTGAGTCTAAAGAGCAAGGGTCAATGAATGTTTCAAATTGCAAATTAGAAGGAAAGAATAAAAGCATGGAAGTGCAAAGTGGCATGTGTTAGAAGGTGTGGAACTGAGAAAGCCATGGGACCTGCCATGGGATTTGGGTAGAGGATCAGCAGTGGTGAAAGGTTTTGAAGCAGGACTGTACAAGGGATTACTGGGCAGGGCTGGGACTTAAGGAAAGAGTGAAGGTGCTAAAAATGCTTTCACTACTCCATTGGCCCACTGCATTTTAAGAGGCTGTAAATGTAAGTTCAGAGTTCAGACAACAGAGATGGTGTCTATAGGATACCTTGTTACCTTGTTACTCAGACTTGTTACTTTTTACCTGGTCTATTTGTCCAGAACTGAACAAAATGTATATAAACAAATTCTTGCCCAGCCCCAGTGATCTCTGTCAGGAATTGAGAGCTTGACTGACTGTGGGCAGAGCACCCCAGTACAGGTTTTATTTGTGCTTAGGATGAATGAATTTGTTCTTCTCTGAGCTGGGGATATCAGGTCTCCAACTATCCCTGAAAAGACAGGTATCAGAAAGCCCTGAGGTGTAGCCTCACTTTTTCCCTGATACCAAAGTGTTGTAGGGAAATCCATGCATCCAGAGCCTACAACCAGACAGATTCTCTTTAGAAGGTGCACCAAGAGGGTGAGGCAGAATGTACAAAGATTTCTTTAAGCTCAAAGTTCTTGTGTCCGGTGGAGTAGTCAAACCGTGGTGGTGTTGATGATAGTATACATGTGCATGTGCGTGCATGACATGTCTGAGTATTGGATGGATGAGGGGAGGGCCTTATTTTTTGTGTTGCAGCAAATTGTCATCTTGACAACTATGACTGCTTTAAAACTGGCTGCTACTGCCTACCCACTTCCAGCTGTCTTCACCATGTGTTGGCTGCAGGTAGAGAGTCTGAGCTGGGACTCTCCTCTTCTGCATATTTACCTGAATCAAGAGCAGATGATCACCTATTGAATGTGATAAGAACTTTCTATCTTGAGGTGGAGTTAGCTGTTGCTATGCCCAGCCACGAGAGGCTTCAAGGAGTGGACATCTTATGGGTGACATAAGCCAGGCCTAAGCAATGGGGTCAGTAGGAGATGCTGAATAGGGACAGAGAAGGGGAGGCTGGATGGAATGCAGATCCAGAAAGGAAGAAACTAAGGACTTGTCCAAGGGAGGTGATAAGAACTTGACCTGTGTGGGTGAGTCTGACATGAACTGAGGCACCGAACCTCCCTACCTTGCTGTCTGTCCCTACCTTCCCTTTGTGTGTGTCCCATGGGCCCATTGAACTTCACTTGCAAAACACAAATTCAGAGATACAATTACTTTTTAAATTTTTAAAATTAATTTTAATGAGAAAGAAATATTAAGACAGTTTTAAAACAGGTTAGTGGGGCAGTTACAATAATTAATTAATAATACATTGCATATTGTTGTCTTTGTAGTTATTGTTCAGAGATGCATTGAACCCCAAGTGTAGGGTCCTGTGCTACTGGGGAGATGGCATATCCAAGAAGCAGGCCTTATTTACGTATTACCACAGGCTTAACTTAATGCTTGTGCATTCTTCATAATCATAGTTGAAGATCCAGGGCTGGGGAGAGAGCTCAGCCATCAAAGCACCTGCCTGGCAATTGCAAGGACCTGGGTTTGATCCTTAGTACTGCATGCCTGGGGTATGGTACCGCATGCTGGCCACTGAAACTGGGTGTGGTGATGCATGCCTGTAGTCCCAGTGCTGGGGAGGCTAAGACAGGAGGATCACTATGATCTTAGAGCTCTCAGTGTTTCTGCTTTGTTCTAGGACTCAGTTCTTGCTATGGGACAGGGAAAGGCTGAGAAATGTCCGTTATTTTCTCTATCACTTACAGACCTCTGCTCTCTGCAATGCTCCTTTTCAGGAGAAATTCTGATAACTTTTGTTCTCCTTTCTTCTCTGAACACTGCCCCCAGAGAACAAAGATGCACGATTATTTCCTCTCTCCTACTGCCATTACCCTCCATTGTAGGAGCTGACTCACACTGAATGAATAAGAAGCATAGGATAATCCAGAAATTCCACTTCTGACTATACAGCCATGTGTTGTTTGGTGATGTCTTAGCCAACAATGGATGGAACATATTGAAGCAGAAATCCTGACCTAACTGCAGCCCTTTGGTTCAATAAAGCTGTAGGCATTCTGTTCTCTGCCACTGAACTCAGCTAAATCATAAGATTTATCATTAGATTGAAATCAAGGAGTGTACCAAAATCAACTTTGCTGAATTCAACTATGTTTACTACAAGATACCCATTGTACCATAACCTTCAGCTAAAACTCATCTCAGCTTTGTAATTTCTATTTGCCACCTTATACAAAAGACAAGCTCCCTGCAATCGAGGACTCAGACTTTGGAGATTGCTTGTCTAGGGCCTTCTAGCATCAATAAAATTTTTTCTTTTCCTTTGCTCCAGGCTACAGTCGACTCAGTTTTTCTGCAGCAGTTTCTGTGGTCCCTATAAGATTATAATGAAGGACCAGCCAAACAGCTCAGTGGATTAAAGTGCCTGCAAGCAGGTATAGGGACCAGGGCCCTGCCCTGGAGCATACTGTGATAACAACTGAGGCTGGGCATGGTGGCTTGTGCCTGTAATCTTGGGAGCTGTAAACAGGTGGATCACTATGAGCCTGATCTAGTAGTGAGACCTTGAACACCCTATAGACCCTTTCCCTCCCCGCAAAAAATATTATGATGAAGCAATATCCATAGAACTGGCCACATTGTAGCATTCAATAAACTTTATTTAATGAAAGGGTATGGGCCTGATTCCAGGCTCTGCTGCAAAAATACTTTCATAATATGATAGATTTTTTTTTTTTTGACTTTTTTGAGACAGGGTCTTGCTATGCAGTTCAGGCTGGCCTTTAGCTCGCTTTTTGTAGCCCAGGCTGGTCTCGAACTTCACCAGTCCTCCTGCCTCAGCTTCCCAAGTGCCAGGATTACAGGTATGTGCCACCACACCCAGCTTATTTGAATATTTCTGAAACAAGCACAGTTGGCTCCAAGTACAAAGACCTGGACTTTGTGCCAACAGTGGTTTGTCTAGCTATTTCCCCCCTTTCAGACAGGACTTTTGAAGTACCTTTCCATGTTCCAGTACAAACATACTCTAAACCAGTTATTTTGGTTGAGAAAGGAATTATACTATAGCCTGTGGCCTGGCCAATAAGAGCTGATGAATGGATTAGGAGATACACAGGGCGCTCTTGAATTCAAACTCAGGAATGCAACTACTTGTGTTGATGCTGTAGATAGGAGAGTCAAGGATCTAGAGCTAGTGTTGATGGTGGCTGTGTGACCTTGGGCCAATTTATTCTCTTCAGAGAACCTCAGCTCTCCATCAAGCAACAGCAGGGATTCTAATACTATAGCAGGTAGGGTGAGATCAGCACATGCCTCGGCCCTGAGAAAACTTGTACCACCTATGAGAGAAGCAATCTGGCAAGACGCAGACTGTCATGAGATTACTCACATCTGTGGCTATAATCATGCCATCCCTTAGTATGATTTCAATGCAATGATCTACAGAATAAAGAGAATCTTGAAGCTCTCTGCAAAAATATGTGTACTGTAGTAGTGTTTATCATAGCAGAATATTGGAAGCAAGACTCACTGTCAGAATAAGAGAATAATTATTAATTAAATGATGCTGGATCCAAATCTGGGGCGGGGGTGGTCTAGATTAGTAGTAGAAAGCCTCTTCTGCACAAGGCCCTGGGTTTGATCACCAACCCTAATGGAAAAAAATACTGCAGCCAATACATGAATCATGCAGTGACCAGTAGGAAAACTTAAATAGCTTGAGAGTTTCTTGGGATGGTCAAAATCAAAGGAAAAAGGTAATATTTAAAACTCCATGTACCTGAATGATGAGATGAAAATGTGTTCTTACAGAGAAAGACTAAAATGAGCAAATGTGGATACTTGTTTTGATGGTGAAATCATGGTGCAACCTCTTTTCATTTTCTCAGATCTTATGTTCTATTGTTAAATTATTATTTTTTTGTGTAGCAAATGTAACTAATACATGAAGAAATCTAAATTATGGACCCAGTGGCTGCTTTGGGGATTAATAATACCCTCTAATGTTCTGGTTGGTGCCCACACAGACTGGTCCTTACTCAATGCTCAGGATAGCTCCATGTTGCTTAGCAACCACCTGCTCAATAGCAGTTGCTAAGAAACCAGAGATAGAGCTGGATTCCTGACTAATACCCCATTGTTTATTTTGTCAGCCTCTTCTCCTGTTTGTCTCTAGCAGTGCAATGTTTTCTTCTCTTGCTCCTGCTTTCTGAGTTTGTAGCTGCCTGGGGCTAACCTGCCTACAGTGTTCAGAGAGGGCCCACCACAATGTGAGTTATCATAGGTTCTGTAGGACCCACTTTTCCCCCCAGATTCAAGATTAGGACCTAGACAGAGTATGTACTTGGCTTAAAGTTGAAGCTTGTGGTTATCTCATCACTGAGATAAATATTGCTTGTGCCTTCCACGAATCATAGGCCCTGGAGACCCCTCTCCCCCTAGGGAGTGATTCCTCCAGGAGAGTTACTGTGCTTATCTCAGGAATGCCACCATCTTAGCAAGTACTGAGCCCAACTGAAGCATAAAGTCCATGACTGTTGAATCAATTATTATCATTTGAAACACTGGGGATTGGACCCAAGGCCCTCACAGTCTGTTTTAAATTTTGAAGTAGGTTCTTTCTAAGTCATTAAGTTATCCAACCTCGATTGAATTTGTGATCTTCCTCAGCTTCCCACCTGCTGGGATTATAGTTGAGCAGTTTGAATAAATTCTCCTGCAAGTCTGTTCTTGAGTGAATTTTCCCAGGTAGGCCACTTGAACAAGAAAAATTAAGCTAGGGTGAACTCATCCAGACACAATGATCCTCGAAAACTCCCCATTTTCAGCCTTTGTTGGGAAAGATCCTTACTTCTTTACACTTCTTATTCCATCTCCTCTACCACATTGCTCCACCATCATCTGCATCTTGAGGAAGTTTCTCTTCCATCTCTAGCTAATCCACAGTGACTGCTCTATGCAGGAAAAAGAGCTGGAAATATGGGTAACAACCACGAAATGAAGTCTTCTAGCCCTGGGCCTAGAAGAACCTTCTGGTGATAACTGGATTTGTTTCTGTAAGTGTGAACCTCTGTGTGAGTGAGTGAACCTGCCCTGTGTTCAGCCATGGACTTATTCCCTGACCTGCAGATGTTTTCTGAGATATATCTTGATTTCATCACTGGGGCCTAGACTGGCTTTTGTTGTTGTTGTTATTTTGGCACAGGGTTTCTCTATGTAGTTCAGTGTGGCCTTGAACTCACTTTGTAACCAAGGCAGGCAGATACGTGGGTTCTGTAATCAGACTTCTTATTTCTCTTCATTGTGCCATCACCCAATCTCAACCTATACTGATACTGTAGTGGAAACGAAGAGTAAAGAATGGAAGCTCAAGTCCAGTGATTATGGGGAGGGATATAAAATCAAGTTGTGCTTCTGAATCTTGGGCAGAGGTAGGATGAGTGGTGCTTCACTCCCATGAGTGGAAGACGTTTGTATGAATGTTAAATAGCAGAGGGTTCAATTCTAAGGTTAGGATACACTGGGGTCAAGAGTGTAGCCTAGTAATCTGGAAATTTTTACCCTGACTGGTATCACTGATAATACAATGCTCAGAGAGGCAATTAAGAGAGGTGCCTCAAGAAAGTTCCTTTGTTGTTTTCTTGCTGATAAATCCTCACTTAGACCTAAAGTGTATCACACTGAGTTGGGAAGGAATTGATGCATAGGTCAGACATAGTTTCTAGAGTTTGTAGTCTAGTTGGGGGGTCACCAATGAAGCAATGGGGTGATGCCAAGTGTTGAGAGCTCTGATAAGATAAGAAGGACGCATGTTTGCAAGAGCACAGGACAGTGATTCGTAAACCTGATAGAGGGCACAGACTCACTCTGTGCAGGAAGAGATGACTCCAAGAAGACCTAGACCCCATACTATCTTCAACCTCATTTTCATCCCTATCCTGGCCCCAGGAATTGATCTAGACCAGTGGTTCTCAACCTTTTTAATGCCACGACCCCACAATACAGTTCCTCATGTTGCGGTGACCCCAAACCAAAAAATAATTTTGGTGGCTACTTCAAAACTGTAATTTTGCTACAGTTATGATTTGGAATGGCTTTAGGCAACCCCTGTGTTTTGGTCATTCAACCCCTGCTAGGGTCATGACCCATAGGTTGAGAACCACTGATCTAGATTCTAGACAAAACAAAGTACATAACTGAACCATAGGAAATCCAAGTCCCACGTGGACAGTGGAGAAGCCCACCATTTGTGCCTCTTCTTCCTTTATCCTGACTGAGAAAAGGGCAACCTCACCTGCTCTGTGACATGGCCAGCTACAGGAATCCTCAAAGTATGGAATCTAAGCAATGACCTTGCCCATTCCTAGGCAGTTATTGTTTAGGTCAAGACACTGAAATGCTAGTACATTGCTGAACATGTAGAAACTAACTCTGGCCCAGAGTCAAATACCAAGAACTATCTAGAAAATTCCATGACTCAATACTCTTATATCAACACAACTGGCTAGAATATCTCCCTTTTCACTGCCCATCTGTGAAACAGTGATTCCCTTGATAATAAGTTTCCCTACCGAATGCTTTTGATGTATTCTGCTGTTATTTAGTGCTTTATTCTTTGCAATTCCAGTCAGTCCAATCTTGGGATGATCTGGACAGTTCTTGGTGAGAATTCCTCTACCATCACTTTTAGGTCCATTCTAGCTGCAGGATAATTGGACAGACTAAATGATAAATAAAGCACAGGTTCTCTTATATCCTGGGTCTTTATTGACCTTGAAGGGCTAGGGCCAAAATATTGGCTATCCTTATAGCCCTTCTTATTCTCCAATTGTCGGTCTGTTAACTTACATTTTCAACCCTCCAGCAGAAAAGCTTTGTGATACTATTATTCTATAACATAGATACCGGGCTTATCATCACTGGCTTTCTGAGTATCAAATACCTTTGACTTAGCTTGTAAATAATATTTTCTGACCATCATTGTCACCCAGAGAAAAACATTCTCTCAGGCTTTCACAGAAAGCAAAATAGCCAAGCAATGGCCGTGACTCGTCCTGAAGGCTGACACTAACAACAGTTCTACAAA
>PVJA010004567.1:0-85033 GCA_004027025.1 Myocastor coypus
GGAACTTCTTTGTTATTGTTTTGTTTTCTTTAAATGTATCTTAGATGTTTATATCTGATAATCTGAATAATTAATTTGAAGATAGCATCATGTAACACATTAACCACTGTTTGATTCTTACTACTTTGTTTAGTGAAATCTTGTACCATTTCTAATGTTTTTTTTTTTTTTTTTCTGTCACCAGTTTGAATTCTTTCTTTTTTTTTTGGGGGGGGGGGAGGCTTGGTTTGAACTCAAGTCCTTGTGTTTGACAAGCACTTATTCTACTGAGCTCTCTCCCCAGCCCCACTAGTTTGAATTCTTTAAAAGTAAAAAAAAGAAGAAAAATAAACATTCATCATATGCATTAATTAAAAAGTTTTAAAAGTGAGAAGCCATAACCAAATTTAAAGGTCACAGTTACAAGGTCCTACTCATAACTATGGGTGATTCTTTTAAAAAATATATTCAGGCATTATCTATAGTAAAATTATGTAAAAAATATTCACTTTCACAAATATATGTGTTTGTTATTTACTCAGTGACATGGATTCTAGTACAAGTTGATGTATTTAATTTTTTAAATTATCTATCTATCCATCTATCTGGTAGAGTTGTCACTACACACCTCAGACTCATAGCAATTTTTCTGTCTCAGCTCCCCAGCCCTGGGATCACAAGCATGTACAGCCAAGCCTGATTTCAATGGCTAACACAGAACACCTGAGTTCCAAACAGGCAGGGAATGCGGTACCAGGACAGAACGTGGGTGCTTACATTTTCCAAGCAGGTGTGTAGACTACAGAGCTAGCTCCCCAGCCATAATGAACTTATTAGATATAAGGTTTTTAAGTGCATAGCAGAGGCAGTTCTTCTCATTACAATAGTTGATTTTAATGCACATGGAGAACTCACAATACCACAAAGCCATTCTGTGTATGTAAGAGTATTCATACCTCTGGCTGTGTCTTTCTGCCTTAAGAGTCTAGTTTTAATGTCTCATGTTTATATTCACTTGAAACCTAACTTTCATAAATGTCTGGCTTAAAATAAGCCATATGGTATAAATACAGGAACAGGAGTGTTGCTCCTTGACATCCTAGGTCTTTTGCTGAGCTGTCACTTCTTTTAAGTTGTAATCCTACAATCCAGGGAACCATAATGAGAATATGGATCATGTTTTCAATTAGATTCAATATCACCTAGCCTGCCTCCATAACTGAATAGTTGAAAGAAAGAAAGAAAGAAAGAAAGGAAGGAAGGAAGGAAGGAAGGAAGGAAGGAAGATAGAAATACTAGAAGTGCGGCTCCTCATAATTGATCTATTTCCCCATTACGTGCCTTCCTAGGATTGTAAATGTGATAGAAGGGGAAATACTTAACTCTGCCCTTTGAAATAAACACAGTGACTTACTCGAGGAAAACAATGTGCAAAAGTTATGAAGTAAGAGGATGGCCCCGGCCACTGTTGGAGTCTGCCCCTGTTCTGCACGCACTGTGGGGAGTCAGCATTTCATCTGCAGCCTTCAGAGAACCCCTCAGAGCCACTACTCAAACTCAGCGGTCTCCAGTGTCTTAATAAAATATCTGAAGTAGCATATATTTTTCTTATTCTTTCATAAAACTTAATATAAGAGCTCAACTTGCCCTGGGGATGTAATGTATTTTTGACGTCTGTTTTCAGCTTATGTCACCATTTCAGAACTTAGTTTGTAAGAACAGACCCATCCATCATAAAATCATTTAATGTCATCTTAGACTTTTAAAGATGGAAGTCTGCCACATTATGCACAGCAGAAGGAAAACTCAAGGAGGAGTGTAAACACACTGTGGTAGTCAGCTTCCCATGAGTATAACAAATAGTCCAGGCAAATCAACTGAAAAGGTGGAAAAGTATACTCTGGCTCACAGTTTCAGGGCTTTTGGTCCATGTACTTTGTGTTTCTTTGGCCCTGTGGCAGTGCAATACTATGTGGGGGTAGCATGTAGCAGAGAGGATCTGCTCCCCTAACAGGTGCCATGAAGCAACAGAAAGGCATGAGGTCCTGATGTTCTCTCCAGGCCTATGGTCTAAGGCCCCAATGTCCTTCCAGTAAGCCTATCTCTGAAGCTTCCTTCACCTACAAGAGCACTGCATGCTGGGGACCTAACTTAGAACACATAAGCTTTGAAGACATTTAGGATCCAGACTGAAATATACACCACCAGAAGACCAAGACTTAAGTCATAGTAATAATGACAACATTTCTTCCATGTATTCTACAGATTTTGAGTTCTAAAATCAATTATGCCATAAAATCACACCACATTGGGCATTCACAGATGAGAAAATGACATGGGTGCTGTGGCATCAGTGGAAAAGGACCTCAGAGATTATATGTAGACAGACATAGATGCAGTTGCAGATGAAGAGACAGATACAGACAGCGCAGCCAAGAAAGCAAGAACTCTGATCTTCCTGTGAGGCATAAAGTGTACCTAACTTCATCACCCGTTCCTCATGCATCCTGCTCTTTTAGAAGATAAAAATAAATGTCTTTTGTGCATGATGAGCATGCAGAGTTGCTGTATAGTTTCTTTGTTAATTTGGCATCTTCACATGACAAAAAAATCCTGGAGGTGACAAAAGTAAAAGAGTAATCGATCAAATTTCTCTTATCCCTTTGGAAGATTGGTCTTCTGTACATCAACACTCTTCATTGATAAAATAGGAGTCAACAGACTATGTATAGTTCCAAACTTCAGGTGTATTCTGCCACTTTAGTTAAAACCAATGATAAAATTGCCAAATGCCAGTCTTTTTAAAGGTTAGTTTAGATAAAAAATGAAAAGTTACCTTAAGCTTTGTATAATTATACTACAAAAGTAAAGCAGTGAAAGGTCAGAATTAATTTTTCTTATGTACCAGACTGGGTTGTATGTCCCATGCACAGAGAAAGCTGGTCCAGTACATGAGTTCATAACTAATAGATTTGAAATGATCTTTGCTGGGTTCCCTCAGGACATCCAGGTCCTCATTGATTTCTGTCTCCTACATTCTATAATTTCTTTTTTTTTTTTTTTTTTACATAAATTAACCCATTTATTGTAGGCTAAAGATGCCTCATATAGTAAGAGCTTCTACTGGTCTTTCAATTCCTTCAGTCTTCTGATGGCTGATTTGACTGTGACCACAAAAGTGGTATTGTAGGTCCAGGCACCGCCAGCCACGGTTTTCATGCAGGAACCACAGTGCCAGATCCCAAGAGCCTGCCTCTTCATCTTGGTCTTGCCACAAAAGGAGCAGTTGTACTTGGCGTGCTGGCTGATTTTAATCTTCTTCACCATCTTCCGGAGTGAGGCGCCATAGTGAGTCCCGTATTTACCGACAATGCCGACCTTCTTGATACGCTTAGGCATGCCGACCTATAATTTTTTATAGATATATTATACCTAGTAAATGTTTTCAGCAAAGGTCAATTGAATGTATCAAGATGTTAATAGCAGCAAGTAAAAGAATTCAGCTGCAAACTGTCTCCCATCTTGTTGGATAAATGCCATCTGAGTAAGTGATAGTCTTGACAACAAAGTCAAGGGATATTGCACCAGATCAGTTGGGTCTTTTTCTATTCTGACACAGGAAATTTTTCAATGACACATCTAAGCCAGGGAGATAGCTCAGTAGAATAAATGTTTGCCTGGCAAACGCAAGTTCCTGAGTTCAATCCCTGGTACGCAAAAAGAAAAATCAGTAATTCATCTAGGCAATATTTGTCTTTTTTTAATTACCTCTGGTGAGTGACAGTTCCTACCTATAATTTGTTCTGATCTCTTGTACAATAGGATGTTCTTAGGATATTAGCAAAGATAGAAAATTCTACAGTGTAGTCCTTTGTTTATCTCCTCAGCATTTATTGATTCATATTACCAATTATAAAGAGCATGAGTAGAAAATATCTAATTCAGAGTCACAATCCCAGAGGAGACTAAATAAAGTCCTAAATTTTGTCAATTTTAAAAACAAAGAATAACGCAAGGCAGAAAGTATTCTTTCATTCATTCTGAAACCATACATCCAACTCAATTTCACAGGCATTATGCAGTGCCTAATAGAAAGATGGTTTATTGTCCTAATTTCATGGTTCCTGGACCAGCAGGACAACTGAACAACTACTTGTCAAGGACTGCAACAGGCATGGGCTGCAGCAATGAATGCAGCAAATGAACAGCGTGGTCTTTCCTAGCTTACATTCTAATGCAGGCCAGTGATGAAAATGCTCTGCTCTATTCTAACATGCATAGCTTTTACATGTTAAGACTCCAGAGACTTAAATGTGTCTCAAGGAGCAGTTGACCAGGCATCAGTCAAGATATAGCTGCCATTGCTTGGGTGTGCAAATTGGAGATTGTGAAAGATGTCCACAGGTGGGAGAAAGTCCTTGGGCAGCAGCATAGTTCTCTGGAGCAAGGTCGAGTCACCCAACCTCCTGAGGGCACGGAAGTCCGTGTCTGTGAGTCCAGGTCAGATGAACCAGAAAAACCTCCAAGCCTCTGGAACTTTTAGTAATACCCTAACAGATGATGGCAAACCTTTCAGAGATGACTGCCTAAACTGCAACCCAAGACCCAATGATTTGTCACAAGTGCCAAAACTACAGTTAAAACTGAGTGCCAAGGTTTCAAGGTACAAAAAAGCAACCCATATATTAACATCTTTTGACTTAAAATAAAAACACAACAATATGCATGCTATAAGTGTGCATCACTGCCCTAAGCAATTTGTTTTGCTGATACTTTCCCTCTTAGGTTTGCAAAATAGTGACATAAAATAGAAACTAGTGTTGATAGAAGTCTAAAATTGCTCTTTCAAAGACTAGAAAGTAATTTTAAAGTGACAGGGAAACAATATACCAGTCTTACTGGCAGTAATTTTAATTGATTTCTTAGTGATACACAAAACAAAAATGTTTCCCGTAACTGAAGATTTCTTAGATGCAATGAAATGATACTTAGCTGGCACTAAAGACTTCTGAGAGCATAGAAACGTAGAAGTATGAAGAGACTGAATGGCTCAGAGTGGGCAGCTTGCAACTATCACCAGGCTAAGTGAATAATCCCACTGAAAAAGACCAGGCGTGGTGCTGCACCCCTGTAATCCTAGAACTCTGTAGGTAGAGGCAGAAAAATTAGAAGTTGGAGCTTGAGCAACTTAATGACTTGGAGAGACTCTGTCTTGAAATAAAAAATTAAGAAAGAGAGTAGGAAACGTAGTTCAGTGTAAAGGCACCAGGCTCAATCTAGGGCACCAAAACAATGAAACGAAATTGAAGCTATGTTGTGCATATGACTATGAAACCCCATGGAAAGTTTTTTTGAGGATACTAAGAAAAGGCACACTCCAGATAACAAGTGGGGAATTTCTGAGCAAAGAACTGGTGGTGGCAACTCCAAGTTTATGCATCACAGGGAAAGAGACAGAGAGACAGAGAGAGAGAGAGATTTATCTATTTATTGGTACAAGGTCTTACTACACAGCTCAGATGCTGTGCTGGGATTATAGGCATGCATCACCACTCCTATTTTCCGTGGCCCACACACCGTGAGACCAGCAAAGCTTGCAATACCAAGGATTGAACCCAGGTCCTTGTGCCTGCCAGGCAGACAATTAAACTGCCGAGGTATTTCCAAGGCCCTGGATCTCCTTTTGGATATATAACACATGTCCCAAACTTCATCTGTTTGAAAATGAATTCCAGATGATCCTTCCAAACTGGTGCCCATGGGAGTTAATGTCAACTTCATCTTCCTATTTGCAAGATTAAAAAACACGCTTTCCCCCTACTCTTCCTTATCCAAATTATCAGTAAAACTTTTGCCCATTTCTCTAATGATTTATGAGTTCAGTTAGTTCTGCTGAATGTCACAGTGCAACCACAATTGTTTGAGCTCTTGTTTTCTACCTGGGGTAGGAGCAGAGCCTCCTAAGCAGTGCCCCGATTCTTGTATGTCTCCTTTCAGTTGTTCCCTCCATCTAGCACCTGCAGGGATGCTCCAGATATCAGGCAAGGGTTTGAAATGCAGGATATAAGAGTAGCTCCAAAAACTCAACACCAAGGAAACAAACAAACAGAAGCACATAAAAAAAAGGTTTAAAGAAACACAAAACTCCGAAAAACTTGATTTTAAAATAGGCAATATTTCTAAACAGATACTTCTCAAAAGAAGACATAAAAATGGCCCATCGGCACACATAAAAGTGTTCCACATCACTGCGCATCAGGGAAATACAAATCAAAGTCACAGCAAGACATCTCCTCAACATGTGAAGAATAATTTATTAAAAAGACAAAAGATAACAAGTACTGGTAAGGATGTGGAGGAAAGAGATTCTTGAATACTTCTGGGCATGTAAACTGGTACAGCCATTGTAAAACACAGTATGAAGTTTCCTCAACAAATTAAAGATATTCGGGGTGGGGAGAGGAATGGGAGAAGACCTGCGAGGAAGGGCTGGAAAGCATGTCTGACAGCCTGGAACCCAGCGAACAGAGCAGCATAGGAAAGCCAGGGAACTAAAGAGAATAGAGGAGACTGAGACTGACCGGTAGCCAGAAAGGTGGACGTACGCCCAGACAGACAGACTTAGCTGGCGCCGGAGAACCTCAAGAGGTTCCTCCCGCCTTACCCTTTGAAACCAAGGATTTTGCTTTTTCCGTAGCGCCCGAGAAAGAATGCTGGACTGCCGTCTTCAGCACAAGCTACGATTTCAAAGCTAGGCAAGAAAAGATCAGCCTAATCCTGAGGGAGGGTGGAAGCAAATGCCCCTGTCCCCATCCCCCTTCACTCCCCTTCCCGACGTACTGGGGCGCCAACCCTAGCCCTTCCCTGACCACCCGACTTCCTCTTCTTTTTAGCATGGTGGCTGTATGGACAGTCTGACAGAACAGAGACTAACATCTCCCAATCTGCCGGCCCCCCACCTGGAACACTACAGTGTTCTGGATTGCACTATGACCCTGGATGTGTAAACTGTAGTCGTTTTTGCCATGATTGTAGTCCTCCTGCTTGTCAATGTCATACTCATGTTTTTTCTGGGAACGCGCTGAATGGAGTACAGCCACCTGAGCTGTTGCGAACTCTCGCTTTGATTTCATCCCGAGAGCCATCGCTGGGCAGGAGGGGGGTCCAAAGACCGAGACCAAAAAAGAGAGAGGAAGAACAAGCTTTACTCAGGGGAGAAACGTTTTGAGCTTCAACATGGCCTCGCTGTGATATGTATGACGTTGCTGATCACTGGAGATTCCATCGTTAGTGCTGAGGCAGTATGGGATCACGTCACCATGGCCAACCGGGAGTTGGCATTTAAGGCTGGCGCCGTCATCAAAGTCTTGGATGCTTCCAACAAGGATTGGTGGTGGGGCCAGATCGACGATGAGGAGGGATAGTTTCCTGCCAGCTTTGTAAAGGCTGTGGGTGAACCAGGAAGATGCTGTGGAGGAAGGGCCAAATGATGTGCAGAACGGGCATCTGGACCCCAACTCAGACTGCCTGTGCCTCGGTCGACCACTCCAGAACCGGGACCAAATGCGGGCCAATGTCATCAATGAAATCATGGGCACTGAGCGTCACTACATCAAGCACCTCAAGGACATTTGTGAGGGGTACCTGAAGCAGTGCCGGAAGAGAAAGGACATGTTCAGTGATGAGCAGCTGAAGATAATCTTTGGAAACATTGAAGATATCTACAGGTTTCAAATGGGCTTTGTGAGAGACCTGGAGAAACAGTACAACAATGATGACCCCCACCTCAGTGAGAGAGGACCCTGCTTCCTAGAACATCAATATGGATTCTGGATATACTCAATATTGTGACAACCACCTGGACGCCTGCATGGAGCTTTCCAAGCTGATGAAAGACAGCCGCTATCAGCACTTCTTTGAGGCCTGTCGCCTCTTGCAGCAGATGATTGACATTGCCATTGATGGCTTCCTTCTGACTCCAGTGCAGAAGATCTGCAAATATCCTTTGCAGTTGGCTGAGCTTCTCAAATATACAGCCCAAGACCACAGTGACTACAGATATGTGGCAGCTGCCTTGGCTGTCATGAGAAATGTGACTCAACAAATCAACGAATGCAAGCGACGTTTAGAGAATATTAACAAGATTGCCCAGTGGCAGGCATCTGTTCTAGACTGGGAGGGTGAAGATATCCTAGACAGGAGCTCAGAGCTGATCTACACTGGAGAGATGGCTTGGATCTACCAGCCCTACGGTCGCAACCAGCAACGTGTCTTCTTCCTATTTGACCACCAGATGGTTCTCTGCAAGAAGGACCTAATCCGGAGAGACATCCTTTACTACAAAGGCTGCATTGACATGGATAAATACGAGGTAATTGATATTGAAGATGGCAGAGATGATGACTTTAATGTAAGCATGAAGAATGCTTTCAAGCTTCATAACAAGGAGACAGAAGAAGTACATCTGTTCTTTGCCAAAAAGTTGGAGGAGAAAATACGCTGGCTTAGGGCTTTCAGAGAAGAGAGGAAAATGGTACAGGAAGATGAAAAAATCGGCTTTGAAATTTCTGAAAACCAGAAGAGGCAAGCTGCAATGACTGTGAGAAAAGTCTCTAAACAAAAGTGTCAACTCTGCCCGCTCAGTTCCTCCTTCCTACCCACCACCACAGGCCCCATTAAACCAAGCCCAGTACCTGGTCCCTGATGGCCTCGCTCACTTGCAAGTCTTTGAGTTCACCGAACCCAAACGCAGCCAGTCCCCATTCTGGCAAAACTTCAGCAGCTTAACCCCATTCAAAAAATAATACCTACAGGGAGGCAGATAATTTTTTTAAAAAACTAAATAAAATTATATTTATAGATGGAAAAAAAAACAAATTAAAGATATTCATATGCTGAGCTAGCCTTGTCCCCAGGCACACAAGCTGGCCACCAAGGTGATGGTATATGCTGGGGAGGCTGAAAGCAGAAGGATCACTGTGAGTCCAAGCTGTGCAGTGGGATTCTGTACCAAATACACTTCAAAAAATTAAAAATAGAAATATCATTTGATCCAACAATCATGCTACTGGGTATACATGTCATATTAGTATGATAAACACACACTTCAATATTCATGGTATCATAGAGGCCAAGAAATGGAAACAACTTATGTGTCCACCAACTGATGAATGAATTTTAAAAGTCCATACACAGAACCCAGTTCTTGCATATTCAGAATGACCTGATACCAAGCCTTTGCAAGAATGTCACCAATAGGCACTGTCTTTTGTAGACCACTCTTTAAATTGTTACTACTGTGGAAAATACTTTGATAATATGTTAAAGCTGAACATTTCCATGCCCCATTACTCAATTCTCCCACACCTGCCTGTATATTCAGAATCTTAATAAATGTACCAGAAAACATGAAGGAGAATGTTCATACTAGCATTGTTACAGTACCAAAAGCTGGAAATAATCTCAAAAGGTTTTTAACCCAGAAATAGATAACGTGAGGTACAGTTCGAATTTTTTTCCACAATGGAATTTTATATAGCAATCAAAGTGAATATTGTACAGCTCAATCCAACCATATGACCCATGCTTTATCACTTCTAAAGTGTGGTCTTTCCTGTAACATCTCAGAAATCTCAGCTTGCCTGTCAGAATCTTTTTCTTGACTTGTGACTGTGCCAGCTATGAAGGCGCAGCCTCTAGGCTTCTAATTCACCCTTCCATAAAGTGTTTGGTGAACCAGGAAATGAGACAGCAAATCTCTCATTAGCTTTGCCACTTGGCTTTGTGAAAGTCTTAATGGCAGAGGGTATCAGAGGCCCACACGGCACTTGAGGAGAAGAAAAGCTTGCTCTTCCATGGCTGCATGAGTCTTCTCTGTTCCAGAGAACCCCACACCCAGCAACCTTTTCTCACAAGAGTAGCAGCAGTTGAATCCAATTTGGGGTTTCCAGTCCTGACAGCCAGTTTGGTAACACTCTCTTTATCACAGTCTCTGTCTCCTAGAGGCCCAGGTGCCAGTCCTTCACCCCAGATGCCTTGCAGGTCTGCACTGTAGTCCCAGAGAGCCTCTCCTTTATATCTGTCCCTGAGTTTCCTACATTTTTTGAGCTGTGAAGTGTAATATCAGCACAGCTTAGATCTATTGCTTTCTCTTTCAATGGGTAGCACTCTTAACATGTGTGTGATGGTGGAATCAGTACTCTATGTCAAGTTCCCCTGCATTAGCACAACAGCACATAAAATAGTTGTGCCACTTATAATTCAGAGGGTTTAGATTTTAAGTGCTAGAATAATTCATATACATCAAAATAGACCTTTTAGGAATACCCACATGCATAACTCAGGATATTGTTTATTTCTTGGGAGACAGAAATGGCACAAAGGAGGAGCCATTAGTAGGCACATTGTGTAATGTTCTCATTCTTGTTGGGCTCATGACTCTTTTTAATGTTACTATGTTAATTATACCAAGACACTTGTATGCAAATTCATCCACACAAATATATGTGATATGCAGGCATACTACACATAAAATTTTCTTTCCTTTAAAATTGAATTTTTCCTATTGCCTTGCACACCTACAGTGGATCTCCAGACATTTTGTTCTGCCTCTTCAAAAGCAGCAACTTCACCAGTGTGTAGCCAGGTGTGAATGGTGACAGGCCAACTTAATCCTTAACTGTTTCCTAAGTCTTTCCTACTTCTGTGTGAAAATACTCATTTTCTTGTTTTCAGTTGAATTTCTTCTCACTTCTATGGCTTTGATTTGTCTATAATTTCCTCTCTCCCTTTATTTTTCCTGTGGTTGTTGGTTTTTCCCCTCACTTATATCCTTTGTGGCCTTTACTATTTCTCACTGATGTCAAATCACCCTTGGGATCTTTCTAATCATTTTAGGTCTATAATTTTTCCTTCATTATTTTTCTTTTTTCCCCTTATTTATTACTTTTAATAAAAAATAACTATGAGACAGTTTCAGAACACGTTAGGAGGACAGCCACAATAATTACTACAATGCATATTGTTATCTTCATAGTAGTTGTTCAGAGTACAATATACAGACATAATAACCTTTCTAAATACTACTGATATAAGTATTTACTCTCATTGAACTAAGAGAAAGTAGTTGTAAGTATAGTCCAATATTCCATAATAATAGTGGGTTATCAGCAGAATTAGCAATGTCAGAAGCTGTTGAATTGAACCTTTACAGGTCAGCATACTAAACTGGCTTTACTTTTCATGCCTCATGGTTAAACTTTTGTACTAGGTTGTTAAGGCCAAGTTAAAGCAAGACCTATATAACAAAATATGTAACTTTTGAATCTGATGAGGTTAGTCAAATCCCCTCAGGATTTACCTTGAAACTATGTACAGCATTTTGTAGAACTTTTGTCAGTGTCAGCCAGCTAGATGAGTCACGGCCATTCCTTGACCAGTTAGCTCTCTGTGAAAGCCTCAGAGAATGTTTTTTCTCTAGGTGACTCTACTTAGGGTCACTATATATTGTTGATCTCTTTCCTCTGTAGCCCAATGACATCCTTGAACAGAAAATTTGCTCTGCCGCTGAGACAGGATGTTATAATACAGGTTATTTTATGTCCAGAGTCCTCACTGATGCTGAAGGGCTAGGGCCAAATTATTGTCTATTCTTGTAGACCTTCTTTTGCTCTAATTTTTTTGGTCTGAAAATTTAAGTTCTTAACCCTTCAGAAGAGAAGCTTAGTGATACCATTACTCTATAACATAGGCACTTGATCTTAACATTATTGTCTTTCTGAATATTGGTTTATTCTGAATATTGGCTCAGACTAAACATGAAACCAGTCGTTTATAGTCTAATAAATCTCTATAGAATGTATTAAAAATACTGTTGCACATTTTTACACAGAAATTTAGAAACCTAAGCATATACAAAGTTGTAGCTATGGAATTTTTTCTTGTCTCATATTCTCTTTAATTACCCTTTTTTGTTTTCTTTTAAAACAAACATTTGAGAGAGAGAGAGAGAATAGCAGTAATTGAAATTACATTAGAAGCAGTGCACACCTAAAAGACCAGAATGATAGGCATTCCAAGCATGGTTTTAGTGTTACATATTGCTGCATTAAGTGTCAAAAACCTGTTGGAGATTGTTAGGACCACTGTCTAATTCATCCTGCATATATAAATGCATAGATTTGCCCCTGCCATGTTTCCTAACTTTTCTGCTTGCTGTCTCTTCATTGTTTAATCCTTAAGTTCTTGATTTACATTTAGCTATGTTATGCCTTTCCATTTTCATTTTTTATGTTCTGACACTAGGGTGACTATATGATATTTACACATATAGGTCTGGTTTACTTCACTTATGAGTATATCTTCAAAATAAATCCACTTATGCATAAAGTTTTCTAGCTCATCATTTTTTATAGCTGAGTAACATTCCATTATATAAAAACACCACATCTTTTTCAGCCATTCTTCAGATGATGGGAAATTTGGTTGTTTCCAAGATTTGGCTATCACAGATTGGGCTGCTATAAACCTAGGTGGACAAGCATCACTATGATATGATGTTTTCAGTTCTTCTGGGAAAATTCCAAGTAGGGGGATAGCTGAATTGAATGAGATTTCCAGTTCAAGTTTTTTAAGGAGTCTCCACACTGATCTCCATAATTGTTGCACCAGTCTGCATTCCCACCAGCAGTGGAGAAGTGTTCTTTCTTCCCCACAGTCTCTCCAACATTTGTTGTTGGTTGATTTCCTTATGGTAGCCATTCTTTCTGGGATGAGATGGTATCTCAGTGTTCTTTTAATTTACATTTCATGGATGGCTGGTGATGTGGAGCATTTCTTCATGTATTTATAAGCTTCTAGTATTTCTTCCTCTGAGAAGTGTATGTTCAACTCAGATGCCCATTTCTGGATTGGATCTTTGAAGTTTGGGACCTCAATGTTTTTTAGTTCTTTATAAATTCTAGACAGAAGACATCTGTCTGAATAGTTATTAGTCAAATTTTTTTTGAAATTTGTGGGTTGTCTTTTCACTCTGTTGGTAATTTCTTTTGATGTGCAAAAATTTCTTGGCAAGAGGAGGTCCTAGCTGTTGATTCTTACGAGAGTTACACATCCATTTTGATTTTTTGTCCATGAACTGTTTGCCTACCCCAATGTCTTCAAGATTTCCTCCTGCTATCTCTTCCAGGAGACTTAGTGTTTCTTTTTTAAGATTTAGAACTTTAATCCCTTTTGACTTTAGTCTATTACATAGTGATAGACCTGGGTCAAGTTTTAGTTTCCGGTGTGTAGAGATCCAGATTTCCAGCACCATTTGTTAAAGAGGCTATCTTTCTTCCAGGAAACATGTTTGGCCCCTTTGTCAAAGATAAGATGGTTAAATGTGTTTATATTTGCTTCTACATCTTCTAATCTATTCCACTGACCTTCAGGTCTATTTTTTTTTCATTTGATCCAACCCTTTATTTAGATTGTAGGGTTAACTCAGGTCTTTTTTTTTTTTGGTCAGTACCATGATGATTTTATCAGTGTGGATTTGTAGTATAATTTTATGTCTGTAATTTTTATGCCTCCTGCCTTATCTTTGCTGCCCAGGACTGGCTTTGCTATTCTAGGTCTTTTCTGGTTCCAAATAAATTCCAAATAAATTTTAGGAATGACTTCTCCAGGTCTGTGAGATATGTTCATGGTATTTTGATAAGGATTGCAACAAGGACTGTTACATCTGTGTAACAATTTAAGGAGTATGGCCATCTTCACAATATTATTTCTTCCTATCCAGGAGCAGGGAATGTCTTTCCATTTTTTGAAATCCTCTAGGGTCATTTTTATTTCAGAGTACTGTAGTTTTCATTGAAAGGCTCTATTACTTCTTTAGTTAGACTAATTCCTCAGCATTTCATTTTCCATGATGCTATTGTAATAGGTATTTTTTCTATAATATTTTTGTCACCGTGTTTGTTATCTGTGTAGAGGGATGCTACTGACTTTTGGGTTTTGACTTTGTATCCTGCACGCTACTGAATCTGTGTATTAATTCTAGTGGCTTCTTGATGAAGTTTTTTAGCATCTTCTTTCCCTATTCTTATTCCTTTTATTTCTCTCTCTTGTCTAATGGTTCTAGCTAATGTTTCCAGAACTATATTGAATATGAGTGGTGATAGAGCACATCCTTGTCTTGTACCAGATCTGAGAGTAAATGACATCATTTTTTCTCCATTTAGAATTCTGTTTGCTGTTGGATTGCGATAGATGCCTTTTATCACATTGAGGTAGAAGTCATCTGTTCCAATTTTCTGTAGTACTTTGAATGAGTGTTGGACTTTGTCAAAAGCCTTTTCTGCATCAATTGAAATGATCATGTGGTTTTTGGATTTGGCTCTATTGAAATAGTGTATTACATTTATAAATTTGCATATATTGAACCATCCTTCCATCCCTGGGATGAATTCTACCTGGTCATAGTGTATTATCTTCTTAATGATTTGTTGTATTCTATTTGTGAGGATTTTATTGAAAACTTTTGCATCTATATTCATGAGAGAGATTGACATAAAATTCTCTTTTTTAGTTACATCTTTCTCTGGGTTTGGTATCAGTATAATAATTGCCTCCAGGAATGATTTGGGGAGGATTGCTTCCTTTTCAATATCATTGAAGAGTTTGAAGAGTATTGGGGTTATGTCTTCTGTAAATTTCTTATAGAATTACTTCAGTGGTGACTCCATCAGAACCCGGACTTTTCTTTGCCATCAGGTTTTTTATTACATTTTGTATTTCATTGGCTGTTGTTGAGTTACTGAGTGTTCTTATATCTTCTTGATTCAGTTTTGGTAAATTGTACCTTTCTAGAAATCTGTCTGTTTCATCTGTATCTTCAAATCTGTGAGAGTAAAGATTTTCAAAATAGCTATTAATGATCTTCTGAATCTCTCCTGGGAGAATTTCACCCTTTTCTTTCCTTATTGCTTGAGTTTGAGGTTTTTCCCCCCTCTTTTTGATGATGTTATCCGGGGGCTTACCAATTTTACTTACTCTTTCAAAGAACTGACTTTTTGATTCATTGATTCTTTGTATTGTTTTCTTTATCTCAATTGAATTAATTTCTACTCTAATCTTTATAATTTCCTTCCATCTTTGGGGTTTGAGTTTGGTTTGCCCTTCCTTTTCTAGATGATTTATGTGTGGCATTACAGTATTTTTTGTTCCTATTCTGCTTTCTTTTTTGTTTTAATTTATTTTTTATTTTTATTACTTTTAATAAGAAATAACAAGGTGACAGTTTCAAAACACGTTAGTAGCACATTTCCAAAATTTGACACAATGCATATTGTTGTCCTCCTATTACTTATACAGAGCACAGGGTGTAAACGTTATAATTTTTCTAACCATTATAGGTGTGAAAAAATCTTTCTCAGGGGCTGGGGAGATAGTTCTGTGGCACAAGTGCCTGCCTGGCAAATGCAAGGTTGTGAGAACCCCTGTCCCACCCCCCCAAAAAAAATTTCTCATTGAACTAAGAGAAAGTAGTTGTATACATAATCCAATGCTCAATAGAAGCAGTGTGTTATTGGTAATACTGGCAATGTTGGAAGCTGTTGATTTAAGCCTTCTACAGCTCAGCATTCTAATCTAGTTTTACATTTTATGCTGGTTAAACTTTTCTGCTGGGTGGTTTAGGGAAAGTTTAAGCAAGACCTACATAGCAAAACATGTAACTTTTGTATCTCCCAAGGCCAGTCAAATTCCCTCAGGATTTACTTTGGAACAATGTACAGTGCTTTGTAGAACTGTTGTTGGTGTCAGCCATCTGGATTAGTCACGGCCATTGCTTGACCAGTTTGCTCTCTGGGAAAGGCTGAGAGAATGTTTTCTCTCTAGGTGACTCTCTTTTGGCACATTATATATCTTCCATCCCTTTCCTCTGTAGCCCCATATACACAGAATAAATTAAATGATGGTCCTAGGAACCTCCAAAATGTTTTTGACACTGAGGATAGCAATGTGTAACAGTAAAAATATGCTTGGAATGCCTGTCATTCTGGTCTTCTAGATGTGTGCTGCTTCTAATGTAATTTCAGTTACTACTATGCTCTCAGGTAAATGGTTGATTTACAAGAAAACAAAGAAAGGGTATTAAATGAGATTAGGAGACTAGGAACAATACTGAAGGATTGACAGGCTACAATTTTGTATATGCTTAGATTTCTAAATTCCTGTGTAAAAATGTGTAATTGCTTTTATCACATTCTATAGAGATTTATTAGAATGTCAATGATTGATAGAAAATACCAATATCAAGGTAAGTCTAAGATCCTTGATACTCAGAAAGACAGTGATGTTATGCTCAAACACCTATGTTATAGAGTGACAGTATCAGTAAGCTCTTCTTCTGGAGGCTTAGGAATATAAGTTTACAGACCAAAAATTAGAGAAAAAGAAGGGCTACAAAGGTAGCCAATATTTTGGCCCTAACTCTTCAAGGTCAATGAGGACTCAGGACATAAGAGAACCTCTGCTGTAACATCCTATAACTCAGTGGGGTTTTTTTATTTGTTTGTTTGTTTGTTTTTGCAGGACTGGGGTTCAAACTCACAACCTTGCACTTGCCAGGCAGGCACTCATGCCATGGAGCTATCTCCCCAGCCCTATTCAGTGTTTTGTTAATGTGTGAGCTCACAGCTATAAATTTCCCTCTAGACCTACTTTCATTGTATCTCATAAATTCTGTTTTATGGTTTATGTCTAGTTGTCCCCCCAAAGCCCCATGCAGTCATAGGTGGGGACTTCTATAGATTGAGAATTGACTCATGAGTCACTGGGATTATATGATTTAGTACTGATCTAGAGTTTGAGACCTGATCCATGATCCACTGGGATTATGTGTTTTAAGTACTTCTGGGATTATAGGTGTAGCCTAAGGCAAATAGACTGAGGCAGAGAGCCTGAGTGTAATA
Organism: Myocastor coypus; assembly: GCA_004027025.1. NCBI lineage: Eukaryota > Metazoa > Chordata > Mammalia > Rodentia > Myocastoridae > Myocastor > Myocastor coypus. The sequence goes on from PVJA010004567.1 coordinate 16,935, forward strand.
TAAAGAGAGACAGAGAGACAAGCTGTTGCTGTTGCTTTCTGCTGCACTGGTTGGCCGATTGCCTCTGTCGCCATTGCTGCTGTTCCGCCGCGATGAACTAGATGCTCTCTGCACTGTTCCACTCAGCCTTGGGCCAGCTGAATGTATACTGAAACCTCCACAAACTGTGAGCTAAATAAACCTTTCCTTCATTCATTTTGAGTGTTGGGTATTTGTTCCAGCAATGAGAGAAGAGTAACTAAGACATTCTGGTAACTTATATTAGTTTGTTTTCTATTAAATTGTAGATTTTGTTTAATTTCTTGGTTAATTTCATCTGTAACCTACTGATTGCTGAGAAGAGTGTTATTTAACTTGCATGTATTTCTGAGGTTCTTATGGTTTCTTTTGTCATTTATTTCCAGTTTCATTGCATGGCGGTCAGATAATATACATGGGATAATTTCTATTTTGTTATATATACTTAAGCATGACCTATGGACTAGCTTGTGGTCTATTTTAGAAAATGTCCCACGTACTGCTAAAACAAAATGTGAATTCAGAAGTGGTTTCATGGAAAACTCTGTATATGTCCATTAAGTCCAGTTGTTCCTAGTTCTGGTTCAGATCTACTACTTCTATACTAAGTTTTTGTCTGCTTGATCTATCTTTTTGGGATAAAGGGGTGTTAAGGTCTCCTGTTAAGATTGTGGTATTGGATATTCACGTCTTCATGTCCATTAATATTTGCCTTATACAACTTGGTGCTCCCAGGTTGGGTACATACATATTTATGAGTGTTATCTCTTTGTCTTGAATTTTTTCCCTAACCAGTACGTAATGGTGTTCTTTATTTCATTTGATCAATCTTGGTTTGAAGTTCAGACTATCAGCAAATAGGATTGCCTCCTTTACTGTTTTATGAGGTGCTGGACCATGTAGTATTGTTTCCATCCTTTCACTTTCAGCCTGTGAATTTCTTTATGAGTTAAGTGTGTTTCTTGTATACAGCATATTGTTGGGTTTTGCTTTTTAGTCCCCTGTGCCAGTCTATTTCTTTTAATTGGAGAATTAAGTCCATTTACATTGATGGTTATAATTGAAATATATTGACTTATGATTGACATGTTTATTGCCTACTATTATTTACCTCTTTTTCTTTCTGTTCTTATTTATGGAGTTCTGGTCATTTTGGTTCCTCTCTAGAATATTTTTTAGTAGTCTGTGTAGGGTTGGCAATGACATCATGAAATCCTTTAGTTGTTCCTGGTCGTGGAAGTACTTTACTTTCCCTCATACGTAAGAGTTTTGTGAGATATAGCAGTCTGGGCTAGAATTTGTTCTCATGGAGGACTTGAAGCACTTTGCTCTGTGCTTTTTTTGACTTCATGGTTTGTGAAGAGAAATCTGCCATTATTCTGATTGGTTTCCCTTTAAATGTGATCTTTTCCTTTTCTCTAGTAGCCTTTAGTATATTATTCTTTTGCTGGATTTCTGGGCTAGTAACTATATGTTTGGGTATGCTTTTAGTTGGGTTGATGTTATTTGGAGTTCTGTATGCTTCACTTATCTGAATCCCGGATTGTTTGGGGAAATTTTCTGCTATTACTTCTGCCCATATTCTTTTTATATCATTTGTATTGATTCCTTCTTTCTTATCTATGCCTATTAGTCTCATGTTGCTCATCTTTGTATCATCTTGCATTTGTTCAATTATTTTTTCCTGCATCCTAATTGTTTTTAAAAGAACTTTTCTTACTTTTCCACTAGCTGCAACTGTCTTCAAAATCTGAAACTCTATCTTCACTTTTATTGATACAGTATTATAAGCTTGTGGTTGAGATTTTATTCTCCTGCATAACTCTTTAAAACTGCTTCATGTGATCTGTTTGTTTCCCATACGTCTCATTCAAGGATTCCATCATTTTTCTATTCTCCCCTAACTTTTTATCAATGTATTCTTTAAAGCATTTATTATTTCTTTCATTATTGTTATCTTTTCTTTTTTTATTTTAGAGATTATTTCTGATCTTATTTCCTCTCTGTAAAGCAGTTGTTCCTTCACTTCAGATGCTATTAATTCAAAGTTGTCTTTTTTTGGTTCAGAGGTTATTTCTGATCAGATTTCCTACTTTTCTGCAGTTATTTTTTCATTTCAGACACTATTAATTCAGAGATTTCTTTTTTCACTTCAGAGATTTTTTTTTTATCTGAGTTCCTCTATTTATGTCTGCATTTATTTCTTTACTTCAGATGCTATTAATTCAGAGATTTCAGCTGTGTGATTCCCATTTTCTTCTACGCTAGTGTCTCCTGCATTTGTTCTGGGTGGACTTAGGGCCAGAGATTACATCTTGCTTCTCTCTTTGTCATTTTATATCGCAGTGTCCTCTCACTTTTGGTGTAGAGCTTTGGTGAAGTTATGCCTTTAGCATCTATTGAAATTTGAGTCTGGCTCTATTAAGTTTTATCTTGTCCAGGTGTGCTGGCTGGGTCTGGCTGCTGTGCTCTGCTTCTTCCTGCTGCAGCTTGTAGAAGTGAGCCTGCTTTGCTCCTCTGGCAAGATGTTCAGCTCCTGGATTAGCTGGGAGGGTTTGATCCCCAGGTTCTCTGCAGGGAATTTTGCTGCAGGGTTCCACAGTAGATGCCAGGCTGGGTTCTGGGCAGGGAAGAAGTCCAAGTGGCAGTGGGGACACAGGCTGAGAGTTCTTGCCTACATACTCACTTGTCTGGGGTTGGGTCAAGGAAGAAATTTCAGTGGCACAGGCCAAGAGTTCCTGCCTGCACATCCACCTGCCCTGAGTCAGGTCAGGGAAGGAGTTCCGGTGGCATGAAGTGGGAAAGGCTGAGAATTCCTGCCTGTGTGAGGTCAGGTCTGGGAAGGAGTTTTGTCAGGGGAGGGTGCAGGCTGAGAGTTCTTGCCTGCATGCCTGCGAGTCTGAAGTCAGATTAGGGAAGCTTCCCTTATTATTTCTCTTGAGTTCTGCCAGTTACCTTCTGTTTTCTGTTCTTCTCCCTGAGTTTTTCTATCTTAATTTACATATATGAGATTCACTAATTTTTCTAAATTGGTGATAGATTGGTTTTAATTTTTATCTGCTCTGTGACAGTTTTCCTTGAAGCTTTTCTTTGCAGAAATGCCTTACTCTTCATCTCACATATAGAATACTTTGTTAATGAATAATATCATTTTATTTTAAAAAATAGTTTAATCATTATGTATTGTCCTGAACTAGCCTCCTGCAGCAGGTTAGAGGGACAAGGAAGAGAAGCACCAAACCAGCTTTGCTGCCTCAGCAGCGCCGGAGCTCCACCTGTCAGCACAGGGGAAGGCAGTTTCCTATAAATGTGAGCCTGTGCTGTGGCCATTTCCAGGCTGTGTGAACCAATGTAAGTTCCAGCACCTTGTCACATCCCCCTCCACCTACCTGGTTCCTTCTCCAGTTACTGACTCCCCCAGACAGGCCTGGCCTGCCACAGTGATCCCTGTACCTTCCAATCATGTGCTTTGTTGGTGCTCCCTGAGATGTGCCAGAACTGGACTTCCCAGTACTTTCCACACGTTTCTTCTCATCCTCTACCATCCTCCTAACCCTTTGGTCTCATCCTTCGAGAGGTAGAACAATCTCCTTGTCAGGAAATAATTTTCTAGAGTTTTGAATTGCAGCCCTGGACTGCTGTTGGCAGCTTCTATAGGTTTTGTCTGTCTTAGTTTCACTATAAACAAGTCTTGTGTTCTTTAAAAACTTCTCTTTGTAATATCCAGGAGGGGATCAGACAAGTTTCAGAAATAAGCTAGCACCGAATCCTTTCTAGAAGTTCTACATCTGTAAATAATAATAATAACAGTAATAATAATAATAACCTGTCATTGTACTTTCTTCAGATTTTTTTCCATCTTTCAAAAGAAATATGTGAGAAACGAACATGGTCTGAGATTTGAAACAGATGTTTCAACTGATTGGTGTTTGTCCTAGTCAATTATTTTCCTGAGAGTTTGGGAGTCAAAGAGGGTAGCAGGAATTTAATGCACATGGTAAATTCAACACTGAAGACAAGCGGGTGATGGCTTCCACAGGATATGTCCCATGATCATCTTGATTTCTTCTGGGCTTCTTCCATTCATAGTGGCAAGACAAGTCAAAGAGACAGAGAAAGAGAAGAGGAAGCATTGAAATGTTGCCCTTAATCTGTGAAAGGAATAGAAGACACCAAAGGAGACAGAGTGCAGAGCTCAGCTGAAGCCAGGAAGTAAAAAGAAAGCAGAAAGAAAGAAATCTCTCTCTGCCAAGAAAAGCAATCACCAAAATCTTGGTTCAGAAAGCTTTCGAGCTGCACAACCTAAAGAAAGTTTTCACTGTAATTTGGAAGGCAAGCATAGATCAAAGGGCAACTGTAAGACGTTTTAATGTGAAGAAGTATTGCATTATTCATGTGCATCTTCCTAAATGTGGTAGCTCTTGTATTTATTTAGGATGTTAGCTTTAAAAAATATCACATGCTTACAGAAAAGGCAAGAAAGAAGAAAGAGAGAGACAGAGAGAGACAGAGAGAGAGAGAGAGAGAGAGAGAGAGAAAGAAAGAAAGAAAGAAAGAAAGAAAGAAAGAAAGAAAGAAAGAAAGAAAGAAAGAAAGAAAGGGCTCGATCACATCTCCTGTGAGAGTGGTACTGGAACTGGAGGTCTTAAGCAATGAAGAAAGAATTGTTACACATCCCCTTGGCAATCAAAATGTCAAATGCTGAGAAAATGTTAATATCCAAAGGACTACAACCACTGCACCTGGAAAACATCCAGACCAAAAGCAGGCCAGGTGATTTTGGTCAAGAGACCTCTTCTGGAAGCCCTCAGATCCCACAACACAAGTCCCTGGTTGTCCACTCACTTTTGGACCATCAGTCCAGCCTCTGGTTACCTTACAGTCCTTGGCCAGGCCCACATTTAATACACTGCAGATTCCTGGGCCTGAGCACCAGTACCGCAGTGGAGTCCTGAGGCAAACCGTATCACTTCGACCTGGGATTTGCTCTGTTTCACAAACACAGCAACACTTGACTTTATTAGAGGGATAAAACCTGTGATTTAAATACTGTAACACCAACAATCCTCTATTAATCCGATAATGACTCAACAACTGCTCTTTACATCCTTTTACTTCATGTGATGTAATGGAGTCATTTTTAGATTCCTAGATTCCAACATTAATTGCTACAGTGTACAACTACGGAGCCTTTAATCCCTCTCTACAGCAGCACTGTTTAATTGAATAGAATTATATTAAATTATACTGAATACAGTAGTGACTGAATTTGCTTGTACAGTATTAACTTCTAAAGACTTTTTTAAACTGTGAAAACAGTCAAACACCAAGGTACAGAGCAGACTGCTTCCTGTTTCGTCAAATAAATTTAAAAGTGGAGGAAATAAAATACACCACCAAAGAAGCAGGTTGTACTTTCTAAACGTTTTCTTCAGGGTATTTGTCACTTTTAATGATACAAGTGCATGTGTTCTGCTTTTAGATGTGTTCATAATACTTTAAAATTAAACAGCATAAACATTGATTTTTTCCACTAAGAAGTAGAATCTGCTTCAATACATTATGAGGAGACCAGAACAACAAAGAAATAGAAGCAGTGACTAAAACAGGTGCTGCTTGGATGGCAAATCTACAGAACAGCAGGCAAGGAGCTTATGTTCCCACTGTGACTAGAAAAAGACTCAGGGTAGCACTTTTATTATTTTTCTAAAATTTCTGTCCTTGTGGGCACCTCACTTGCTCTGGGGTAAGTGTCCCTGAGGACCCCAGCATGCCACAGCCCAAGCCCTCTTCCAAAGAAATGAGCTCTAGGAGTTCTTTATGTCCTACATTATGAGTCTGATTTAGGGAGTGAAATCCACCCTGCTGGCCTCGTCACGACCAACATCACAGGTGTGACAGGCTGGATGGGAGGAAGACCAACTCTGCTTCCTAGAGGAGCTCCACATGGCCTGGCGACAGCCTAACTCAGATCCTGCTGTTATCATGGAGGAGCAGTGTGTGCACAGGGAGAAGATATGTGACTCAATGCTTGGACACAGAGCATTCCAGCTGCCCTATTCCTGCTGCCCTGGTCTCATCCCTCATCCTCCAGGCGTCAGCACCATGATGCAGAGCCTGTGGGGAAGAAAGAACCATGCTGCTTTTCACCGCTATTTCACAGGACTGGGGCCTTTATTCGACCACCTTTTTTCTTGCATCTGATTCACAAATCCTATGGCTAAGGAAGGAATTCTCCTCAGGGACAGGGAGGGGAAAGGACACTGTGGAAAAAACAGTGTTTCACTACTTGGCAATAATAAGATCTGGGTGTGTCATTTTTATTCTGTTTCATGTGGGATGAAGAAATGATAAACAGGCAGGTCACCGGTGTGTATTAGGGAGAAGGGCTTTTGTGGTGATGTTATACAGAAATACTTTGTCCCTGGTATTGAAAGCTCTGGGCCCGGTGATCTGTGTGGTGCTTATATATTGCCCAGAAAGGACTGTGGATGCTCAGCAGTCATGACAGTGAGCTATCTCCACAAGAACGCCTGAGAAGGAGGTACGAACTTCTGAGAGCATGGTGACCAGAAGGTGTCTCTGGGGAGCTGGATGAAGCGTGTGACAATACATTTTACAGTGGGGTACAGAAGAACTGCCTTGCATTTGTCAGGTAGATAGAAGAAAAACTACTCTAATGGAACCAAAAATCTATAAAAGTTAGGCATCCATGCCTCCACAATTTCATAGATGGAGAAATGTAAGCTCCTTGGATTGGAAGCTGCTGAGCTATCATTTTCCCTTGTTCTGTCTACATCCATTTGCAGTTTCTTCATACGACGTGCTCAAATAGGAACTTTTATAATTAAAAGATGTGCTAGGAGGGCAGAAGCCATAGGCTGAGCACCTGCTGAGGCTGTCCTTCACCCAACCAGTCTGGTGGATGTGTCCAAATCAACATGTGCAGCCAGAACTCATAGGAGATTCGCATCATCCCAGCACTGTGGGAGACACTGAAAAGGTTTTCCTTATAAATGGAGAGTAATACCTCTCTACAAGGCCCTAACAGTGGTTAAGAATATTAAAAAGCATCATGAATGTAAGATTGTAAACAGTGCTCGATGCTGCAGAGTAAGCGCCCAATGAGTATGTGAGGCTTAGCATCAGTCATCTCCTAAGATGAACGTGTAAAATAATTTAGAAGGAAGACGCTGAATTCAGCTTGTTTGGCCTGAATCTAGGACCCAATACTTACCAGTGACTTATTGTTTCATCCCTTCTTCACTTTCCTCACTAACAACTCAGCCTAATAAGAGGGCTAACCTTCTAGCACTGCCCTTAAAAATCCACCTCCATGTGCAGCGGTTGCAGCTCTACCCAATCAGTTGTCCCTCTGTCCCTACCAGCCAGGTCTCTTCCTTCCAGTCATCGAAGATCATAACACAGGCTCACCGCCCCATTGGACTCCCCTATCCCTTTCTGCCTTTAATCCAGAGCTCTGAGTCAGTCGTCACTGGCTCTTCCTTAGTCCCTTCTACTATAGGGACACACATCCTCTGGAGCTCTAAGTTCCCACAGGCCAGTCAGTCTACAGCACACAGTAGAGCTTTTCTGCCTTCATCCTACTCAATCACACTCTGACCACGGAGATGCCTCCCATTCCTCATTGCTTCATTTGCTCCTAGTCGTCTACCCGAAAGCACTGAGTCCAAGCTACACATTCTGGATTCAAAGTGACAAGCAACACAAATGAGTCTTCTGTGGTCCAAGAGTTTATGTCACTGGCAAGAAGAAAGCCAAATAACATAATAATATCAAGGTAGCTTTATCTAGTGTTACATGCTATATATGATAGAGAGAATGGGGAGGAGGCGAAGAGAGGAGTCGCCAGCCATGAAGCTTGAGGATAGCATTGCAGGAAATGAGTTCAGCGAAGGATTCACTGTGTAAGAGACTAGATGTGTCCAGGAAGTGGAAATAACGTGAGATGACTGGAGTGAGTGAGTGAATGAGGAGCATGGTGACCTGGAGGAGCATGAGCCTCTGTCCGCGATCCCAGCTGTCAGGATCTGGGGATTGGGCTTGGACTCTCTGTACCCCACTAGCAGCACTTAGCCAGTAAATCCTGTCAGTTTTACTCACACCCCCAGTATTACTCCCACATTCCTCTGCTCCATCTCCTTGTCCTCATTCTCCTCAAGGCTCTATCATCTCACCTCTCAACTTTTACAGAATGCCTCTGGTCTCTAATCTGACCTTCTTAAGTCCAAACACAGTCAGCTGATCTAAAATGAACATAGGATTCTAGATATCTATCATCTACAAGATAAAAGAACTAATCTGCTGATCACAATAGAAAGCACTTTGTAGTCAGTTGCTACAGGGTTACTGTTTAACATATGAATTGAAACTTAACAAATGAGAGCGCCAGCTCTTCTTCTTGCTTGTGGTAAGTTTTAATGCATTTAAGTTCCCTGTACCCTGATTTATTTTCTGACAAGTAGGTGCATAACATTACCGCAGTAAGAGTACTCAGTTTTCCCTACTTCCTGATGTTCCCAACTTTGTCTGTAATTTCCTCCCATTAAAGGTGGGCAAGGCCTGTAGTTTGCTTCTAACCAATGATGCAACATGGCAAAGATGATAAGCAATCACTTGCATGATGATGTTACACAATATTGCAATGTCTGTTCTTCTGGCAGACTATTTTTGGTCTGCTTTGCCCTGTGGGCAAAGAGCTAAGTGGAAGTCCAGTGGACAGTCAGAAGGAAACCAAGAGGTTCAGTCTTTCAGCCTACAGGCAGCTGACTGTGGCTAATGGCTGAGCCTCACATGACTCTGTAACCTGAGCAGCTTCTGGATCACAGCCTTCTGGGACTCTGTGCAGAGGACAAATACACAGCAAATGAGGTGATAAAATGTTTGTTTTTGGAAGCCACTGAGTCTACGGCAGTACTACTCACAATACGGAATAACTATACAACAGAACTCATCCAGGCTCACCCTTGTGCCTGTGCCTCTGTTTCCTGGCTTCTCCTATGGTGAGGTCAAAATAGATGATGAGCTCGGGCCAGAGCAAGCATCGGTGCAGAGCCTTCACTTTCCAGGCTGCTGGGCATGACAGGGAGCTCACAAGATAGAGGGATGACCCGTGCTGGGCTGAGCCACTGAGAGTTCAGGGTCTGTGTATTAATCCTATGTGGATGCTCAGTCTTGACGGACAAGACTGCCTCTACAAGGGTTATTGCAGGATTAACCAAAATAACGTGCTAAAGGGGTACCACAAATAGGGCATATTAACTCAGTAAATGATAGTTGGTTTTATACAACCTCGTATTCTGTCTGCCTGCACTCTCAAGCTAATTTTTGCTCAGCAAGCTGAAGATGTAATCTCTGTCCACCCTTTCCACACTCCCTCAGCTGACTCATACTTCCGGCAGAACTAGGCAGCCCTGGCCTGGCAGAAGCACTTCTTGCCATTTTCTCTTGACTGGTCCCTTGCAGCTCACCGCCTCCATGGAGAGACAGGTGAATACCCCTTTGGTGGAGTCAGAGGCACCACTGTATTTTGGTGCTTAATAAATGTCAGATTTATAGCCTTCTTTATTATCTACATAGTTGAATTTGTTTTACACAAGTTTTAAGCCACTTCCTTTCAAGACTTTTCCATGGCCTCCGCCCCACCACCCTACCTGTACTTGGAACAAGACCTATTTACTCATGAAGAGGATTCGGTCCCCATTAACTTCCATTGCTCTCTAGTTTAGACTAAATCCCAGTACTCTTTTTAATCTTTCTTCCATAATTTTAATTCTCAAACCTGTAATCATCCTTTCAAACTCCTTCCATAATTGTAAAAGACAGAGTTCTATAGTGTTGTAATGTGAGATTTTATGCTTGAGCTCAATGGTGCTGCTGGTCTCCCCGATCTCTCTCTATTTGTCATGTTCACGTGCTTCTCCCTGCCCTGGGGGCCCTTGTTCAGAAGGAAGCTAACTGTGCCTGTGTTTTCTGTAATTGAGATGCATCCTGTGATTTGAAATTCCACTTTTAACATCTGTGAATTCTTTCCACACCTTAATGGGCTTCATAGCTATGAACAGAATTTCCCTTCTGGACCACTGGTATAAAAGATTCAGCGGCAGTAAGCTCAGCAGCTTCACTGTGTCTTCACTTCACGCATTCCAATCTCAGGCGTGGTAATAATTATGAATTCCTGTGTCTAGCTTAACGTGGTTTTAGAAGTTTGAAAAAGAAGACTTGCAAATAAATACTCTGAGTTTATGCATGTATCTGCTAATGATTCACAGGGAAAAGTAGAAGGCAGCCTTTCTGATATGCTGATACATTGCATTTGGGTCTTGAATGTGGCAGTACTTTTCTCCCTAAGATCTATTAATTTGTGTAAGCATTATTTACATCAGCTGCACATTTGTAATAGTGTTCTCATGTCATGACCAGGCAAACTGCTCTCTAGATACAGAAAATGTTTCTCATGTAGCAGTAATTCCTAGACTTTCAATGTATCTCAAGCACCTCTGTTATGCTCCAAATGCTTAATACTCACATGATGTTCCCTTTAATAATATTAATGAAAATGTTACTTTTAAATAGCACTTTCCAATTTTGCAAGCATTTTCAGTACACACTACAGCAATCCTGTGCTTAGGTATAGAAATGATTCTGGTTTTAAGATGGGGACTTTGAGTGGTCTTCCTCATGTCCTCAGAGCCGTGACCAGTGGCAGATCCTGGGGAGTACTCAATGGTTTCCCCTCTGTTTTCACACAGTCCAAAACTTTACTGTCTTTCCTACAGTCACCAATAATCTGTATCAATCTGAATCCTAGAAGTGAAATCTTTTCAGGTGTATTTCATGACTGCTCTGGCCTCCAGCCACATAAGCACACCAGGAGTGAGCACCTCTTTGGAGGCTGCACTGAGTTGGCTGCCACGGGACCAATTTTACCTGGGCCAAGCCCTCTTGTCTTCAGATTGCCTGAAAAGAAGACTATTTTTCACTCTCCTTTTTTGAAAGGCATTTTCACTGTATGAAGACTTCTAGAAGAACTTGCTTTTCTTTTAATACTTTATAGATCTTTTTCCACTTTCTTCTGGCTTGTGTTCATGCAACATACCTCATTTCCCTTGTAACTATATTTATATGTTATTTGGGATATGTTTCTACTGACTTGCTCATAGGTCAATATTTGCTGGTCTCTCCCAACCTAATGATCTTTTACTGGATTTTTTGAGCCTTGCAAACTAAGCTTTTTTGAAAAATTATTATCTGAATTTTGCTCTTCTTCAAAATAAGTTGGGTTTGTTTTGGCAAATTCAGGCATGCCAAAAGTTACTTACTTCAGTTAGCTTAATCTTTGTTAAGGGTTGATTTATTTCAAATATTTATTGAAAGCTGTCTAGGGTAGGCTTCATGCAATGCTATGTTAGCCTTCTTATGACATAAGGGCTGTTTGGCTCAAACCAGCAAGTGGCTTCTGAACGTTCAGCAGCTCTGAACAAGCTTCAGGATTTACTTCAATTTTAGACTACCATGGTTGGTTTAAGCCTTAAGCCTTAAGGACTCTCACTTTCTTCATGTATTGACATAAAATAACCTCTCTGCTGTAAATGGGATAGGAAATAGTTTATTCTGAACCAAATATGAGAGACCTTTGTGGGGGCCTAAGCTTCCCTGGCTAAGGCCCTGTGTGGGCACCACTTGTGGAGAACCAGCTTATCCCTCTTGTCAGCCTATGGGATTGTCACCCTGACTTCAGAACAAATGAGGATGAAAGTCAAAGAGCCACAGAGAGAACAGCAGGTGTCCACCAGGAGTCTCTTGCTTGCAGTGATCAGAGGAGCCCAGAGCATCTGACTCATTCCACTCTTATTCACTTAGACATGAGTCTGAGCAATTAAAGTAACACAAGATTCAACTGCCTTGCACTATCCATTAGTGAAGGCCCAGGTAATGACTGGATCTCAACCATGTCGACCTCGCTCTCTGGAATCTGCAAATTTCATCACCCTGCCTGCTACCTTTCTTCTTTGTGCCCAGAGGAGGCCAGTTAGAGCTTAATGCTTCCTAACTGGTCTCATATAGACAGACTGTGGCCTGGGAATATAAACTCAAGCTTACCTGAATGATGTGTTCCACCAGGGGAAAGGTTAAATGAACTTTATGGATTGTTTATACATAACCAAAAGGAAGACACCCATCAATAACTGAAACAGTCATATTGGTGAGAGCATTAGGTAGGTGGACTGCAGTAGGGCAGGAGCATCTCTTCTTCACGTGTCAGTTGTGATCTCATTGCATCTCATGGCATGCTTAGCCTGTGTGTGGAGAAAGCTGGAGGCCTGCCAAATTTAGCAATCCATCCTCAGAGCTTTGCACTTAGCCTCTAGTACATTAGATCAGAGCAGCTTAAATCTTGTAATAATTTCTTGTGGTGGCCTTATCATCCTCTTTATCACACTTACTAGAAACCATTTAATTGTTAAGGGTTCCCACTGGGTTGTTGAGGACACACTGCACCCCTAGTACTCTGGCACTACCCCTTCCATGTTAGTCATCATCAAAGATGGCTGAACAGTACTGAAGTTTCAGGACAGCAACATGGTCACCCCAACTTCACAAAAGAGACCATTCTTATCTTTAGAAACACGATGCAGATAGATTCATAGCATCATCTGTAAATTCACTGCAAGCAGCTGTGACAGATTGGAACGTATTGAACTCATATAGAAAACCAATTTTGCAATAAGAACAATATGATTGGCAAAGAAGAAAATAAAGATTATTGCTCAAGTACTACACACAAAGCAGCAGCTGGATGTGCGAACATACGGCCTAATAATAGCTAATATTTTTTTTCTTCTTAGAGTGGGTAGGCACTATGACCACTACATTTATAGTACAGGTTGGGTATCTATTATTCAACATGCTTAGGACCAGAAATGTTTCAGATTTGAATATTTTTTTGATTTGGGGTTATTTGCATAGATTCTACTCAAAGAACTCATTTCTGTTTCACAAACACTTATCCATATGGCCTGGAGATAATTCAATACAATATTTTTACTTCCTCTGTGTTTTGATTGTGACCCATTATGTGTGGTCAGGTGTGGAATTCTCTTAGCATTGTTGATGGTCAATAAGCTTTGAATTTGGAACACTTTGGGTATTTAGATACCATTTAACTTGTGTTTTAAATCAACATGAAAATATAGATAAATCCTTTAATCGTGTTTCGGAGATAAGAAATGTGACTTATCTAGACAGTGTAATGGTTATGGTTAACTTGTGCTGCTATAGCTTCATGGAACAGGCAAAATCTGAACATGTAATTAATCTGGTCCCGAGTTCACTGGCATGAACTGTCTGATGGACTAGCTCTTCCAAGAATCCACCCTGTTATTTTAAATACCTTATAAGTTGTATATCCTTGTTATTTAATGATAATAAAAGAGCACTTAACTGATGCTTTTCAGTTAACAGGCTGTATTGCATATACTTAACAAAATCCTTAGATGGTTCACCTGCAAACATCCCCTGAGGTAGGCATTATTGTTATTTTCCAGTTAGTAAATGGAAGTGCCTCAAGTTTAGTAGCTTTTTTGAGGTCATACAATAAGGAGGCAGCAAGGGAATGCTTGGATCTAACCGTCTAGGCCAGAACCATGGCCTTAAGAAGGACTCTGGGTCTCTGAAACAGAGACTGAATAGCTGAGCCATGACATGCCTAGGAAGGAACAGTACTGAGCTTCACCTGTGTCCCTCTGATGTCAGCCCTCGCACCAGCTACTCCCCCACTCAGTCTGTCTACCTACCTGCTTTGCAGCCTGTATTTCCCTGCATGTAGATGGTGATACAAAAAGAATGGTGATACCAGCCCTTAGTGCTAAAGAAACAAAAGACTGGGAGTAGAAGAGGCATCAATTTGCAATGCTATTGAAGTAAACTCTGTCTTTCTTTAGCTAGATTAGGTCTATGTTTAAAATTTCCAAACTTTAACTGCCTTAAAATATTGCTTGAATGTGGAGGAGGGTGGGTCTTCAGCAAGTTACATACACATGATTTGAGTTTAATGTATTTGTAGAAGTTGCATCTGTCACTAAGCCTCTGGGAATACTTACACTATTTAAAATATAAATTAGAGAAATATGCTGATGTAATTGTCTGCCCTGAGGACTTTTTCCCCTAATCATAGCCTTACTGTCGATATAAAAATTCCTACTTGGTTCCTCTTCTATAGGCAAAAGTTGGGTTGTACAGCTGAAACTCCAGCATTCATTCCTGCTTTAATGTTAGCAAGAAACACACTGTGTTGATACAAAGTTATTTCAGCCTAGGACCTTCCATGGATGTTGCCTCCTTCCTCCTGCCTTTTTTCCCATCCTGGCGACCTTTCTTCTACCAGTGGCCTATTCTACTTATGTAGCCAGCAGTGCTCAGCTGACTGCTGGGATGTCTTCATGGTGTCCTCTCCATCCCAGGGTACCTAGTGTGTAGTCTGCTAGGCAGAGACCAGGAGGCCAAAGATTTAAGGTTGCAGAGGATCAGTCACTGGCTGTTATAGCAACAGCCTCTGGAAGTGGAAGTTTTCACTTCTGTTCCTTCTAGATGAAAAACAGTTAATCCCTGACATTATTACAGACAGCTGAGTTACACAGAAATACTATAGACAGTTAGACAGGGCTGGGCCCTCAAGAGTGTCAGTCCAAAGATGAAAACTCATCACACCTGTGGCCAGAGGTGCATCTGTTAGAGGTCAGGGCTCAAGATAAAAACAGAATGACCAGGCCTACATGCTTTCCTAGTACGATATGTTACCACAGCTGGTCCAACTAAGCCTCCACAGATATCAGTGATCAACGCCTTCCCTTCCTGAAGAATTCTTTGTCTTTCCATGAACACTTGCTACATGACTTGCTTTAGCATATGATCAATATTTCCCAAGCAGCTATACTTGCAATCTTATTAGCTGATCATAGCCTTCACCCACATTGTGTTGATGAGATTGCCCTCTGTAAGGCTTTCCCTGAGAAGTTGGGTCCTCAGTAACCCACCCAGGACCCCTCCTGCCTCTCAGGAACTGTATCTCTCCCTTTCACTAAAAGTTTCCTACTTTTAACATTTATTGTTCTTTAGTATTCAGTCATTGATTTTTGAGTAGTTTTCGCATGACAAATTTCCGTGATGCTATTGCTCACCTTACTTGTTCCCCTTCTCCTCTCCCCTCCTCTCCTGTCCTCTCCTCTCTTCTCCTCCTCTCACTTCTCTTCTCTTCTCTTCTGTTCTCTTCTCTTCTGTTCTCTTCTCCTTTCCCCTCTTCTCTTCTGCATTTCCTATCCTCCCCAGGACTGGAAAAAACATTTCTTGTAAAGGTACCATTTTCTAAATATTTACTGTGGTGGGGGTGAAGTTTCTAGCATTCCATTTCTGGAGTTGGAAAAATTCTTATTTATCTAGCTAACTTAGCTTTAATTTTCCAAAAGCATTATTACTTTTAAGTATATTAGGCTGTATTTATATCATGCTATATTTTTCTCTCTTTTCTATCTAGTACAGTAAGAGTTGTTGTTGTTAATTTTTTTAAGGAATTCACTATTTTTTCTATTTTATTATCTTTTGTATCCCTGGCCTGGACTGGTTTTTGGCATAGAGAAGGTCATCTAAAATTTACATTTATTGCAATGAGAAATGAAAGCTGGTGAGATGCCAGCTTCCTCTGGTTCCCTAAGGAGATGCTGCTCTTCTTTTATTGCCTTCTCTGTTTGTCTACCATAGTCTCCCGGATGCATTTACTAAGGAGCTGTGTTCCCATCACATTAAAATAAACACTTGGGTGTTCTTTGTTCTTCTTGCTGTCATTTTGCTTGTTTGTTTATTTGCTTAATTTTATTATTGAAATAATTGCTGAAATGAAAACTAGAAAATATTTTTAAACATTATTTAGATAGTTAAAAGTTCAACAAAGGCCACAAGGCCATAAAGCAGATAAGATTTATACTATTTGTAAAACATTTTTCTCTGTTAATTATTTGGAAAGCTCCGAGCTAGGTGCTAGGAGCTGGATCCCACAAATGAGAACGCTTGCCTAGGTCCTCACGAAGCTCGCACAGACAGCCAATGGAGCTGCAGTTGGGCTGAGATAAAGGCTGAAGTCCAGTGAACAGATTGTTCCAAGACAAGAAGTGACAGGATCTGTCCTACACCGAGTGGTCAGGAAAGACAGAATGGGCCAAATCAGAGCATCGATCTAAATGAAGGAGAAAGTCCCAGGACCACATGGACAGCATTTTTAGTTAGAGGAGGTACAGTTTAAAGAGAATGAGCTTTCAGCTTCATCCCCTAATAGTGAGTATGTGAGGTGGACTCTGGCCATCTTCAGAGTAGAAACAAGGAACCAATACAATCCTGCCTTATGATCTTTATAATCCATGGATCATGCCTTTCTGAAGGAGCCTCGGGACTTTTGGGTAGCAGCTCCCCAGAGAGCTGGGTAGAATGCAGATTCCTGGGGCTCAGGCCACACTGACTTAGGTATTCTCAAGGCAGAACTTTAAAATTTTGCATTTGAATAAGCCTTCCAAGTAATTGAGATGTATAAAATTTGGGAAGAAATCATATAATCTCAAATATGTAAGCATCAATGCTTTTATTAAAATGAATCAATGCTTTATAAACTAGGTTGAGGAAGCTCCTTGCTGGGATGACACAGACAGAAACACAGAAAGCACAACAGATTCAGGTGCTAGTTTGCATTCTGTCTAGCTCTCTGTAAAGAAGCATGAGATCTCTAAATCATTTACTAGCAGGGCATCTCTGGTGCTGTTCTTCCAGAACTTTTCTGGGTAATGCACACATTATGCAGAGATCTGTCTATGCTTATAAGCAGATTTAGAAAATGGAGAGACATACAGAGAGAGAGAGAGGATGATATCAGTGGAATTAGGTGCCTATTGGATAACATGAGGCATATACTTTTACATTTTAAACATTAGAGCTTCTATTTTATTTTGCTAATTTGGGCTCCTGGTAGTTCAGGGACATGGTAAGCTACTTGAGATATTATGCAAAACTGTGTCTGTACATTTTCTTTTTCAGAAGAGAGGTAGGAGTCTTCATAAAAATATTCAAAAATTTCCATGGATTCAAAAGATTAAGAACCACTAACCAGAAAAGGTGGTTATCTAAGTCTGGCCAAATGTTAAATACAAATGGAAAGCCAGCAAGACTTGCCTTCTGACCCTAGAGTATCTTAGCCTGAATTCTTCCATGGAAAAGAGGTAGCTCTGTTGATGGCATTTTCCTTGGTATATATAATGTACTCTTCTTCTGGGGCTGGGGAGATAGCTTGGTGATCTAAGCACCTGCCTGGCAAGCAAAGGGACACAAGTTGATCCTGGCTACTGCAGACCCAATCTGAATCACCAGGTCAACACACCCTGGGGGCAGGGCCAGCACAGCATGCCAAGGATCGAACCCCTGCCCCTGCGTCTGCCTAAGCAGGTGCTTTAGTCCACTGAGCTACCTGGCCTGCCCCTAACTGCTCCCTTTCCTGTCTTCATCAACAAACAAGCCTTTTATTTATTTATCAACTTCACACCTTTTATTTCACTGGCTTCTCCTTTGTTCTAATTTTGTTCCCAGCAGGCCAGTTTTCACCCTGGAAGAACATAAATTTTATATGATAAGGAATCTTTGTGTACCTCGGGCTTTTTAAGACTTCTGTTCAGGAAAGGGGACAAAGAAGCAGCGTGGACATGGAGCATGTGCGGGTACAAATTCTCTATGGTGAACGTTGCCATCTTGCATATCTAAAATGTACTAATAAAATCAAATGTAAGAACAGAAAGAGCTCCGTTTGGGCTCTAGGGTTAGCGTCGAGAGCTGAGAGGACACTGAGAAAAGAACAGCGGACTTTTAAGGGGACATCTACACAGTTTCTCTCTCATGTTATGCCTTACCCATGTTGCTGCAGGTTGCAGAGAGGAGACAAGCCACCTCAGTTAATGAGGTTGACTGTGAATATAGAAAAGCAGAGAGAAAAGCCAAGTCACCCACAGCAAGTAAGAACCAGACCTTGCTGACAGCTGCTGCGGGCCTAAGTGGAAAGCTGCCGCCAGGCTTTCCTCCCCCAGGCTATTCCAGGGCCATCCCTGGCTCCCCTGCACACCCTGCTCCTGGGCTCTCCTCTGCTCACCATGTCCTCAGTGGGACTAAACCAGGGGTCCTGAGGCCCTGTGTCCCTGGCTGTCCCCTCCTTCCCACCGTGGTGACTTCACATCCTCAGACACCCTCAGGGACCATGCAACGGAGACTGCCAGTCCTCTTCTCTGCCCTATTGCTCTCCTCCAAGGCCTGTGAGGCTCTAACATGCTCTGCGGTTCATTCTTTTGTCGCTGTCTGGCTGTCTCCACACGTGATGCCTTAGCACAGAGTACAAAGCACTGCCCTGTCCTCTGGGCCTGGCACTGCCCTCCTTCTTATTCTGGCCCACCTGCTCCTCCTTGGCCAACTGCTACCACATCTCACAGGCCGTGTAGCATGTGCGCCTGGCAGCCCTATGCCTCTGTCCTCTGTTTCCCCACAGAGCACATGCACTAGAAGACCAGAGATATTTGATGCTTTCTTCCGTCTTGTCGGTGTTTATGTACTCAGTGTCTAGGAGAGTGTCTACTATATGGCAGGAGCTCCAGAAATGTGCACTACTGTTGTATGTTTCTAATGGCTTTTTCCTTCCCTGCACTGGCTAAGCTGTTCTATTACAACCCAGAGTCTGAACTTTGGTGGCAACCTGCACAACAATGACTCCTTTTGTGCTTGTGTATTTGCACAGCTTTGAAAATTCTCTGACATCAAATGGGAAATCCCATAAATCCTTCCCACCAAATGCCATATATTTCTTAGTTAAACAAAATGGAAGGAACTTAATTCTTCTGCCCTATGACCGCTGTCTTAGTTACTTTTTACTTATTGCTGGGACAAATACCCAACACACAAAATGA
Organism: Myocastor coypus; assembly: GCA_004027025.1. NCBI lineage: Eukaryota > Metazoa > Chordata > Mammalia > Rodentia > Myocastoridae > Myocastor > Myocastor coypus. The sequence continues at coordinate 35,954 of PVJA010004567.1, forward strand.
AGGAACGAAAGGTTTATTTAGCTCACACTTTGTGGAGGTTTCAGTCCATATTCAGCTGGCCCAAGGCTGAGTGGAACAGCTCAGAGAGCATCCAGTTCATGGCAGTGGAACAGCAACAAAATGGTGTCAGAGGCAGCCGCCCAGACAGGGCAGCAGAGAGCAACAACTTTAGTGTGTCTCTCTGTCTCTTTTTATATTCCTATCAGGCTCTCTGCCTTAGGATATCCGCCCTAGACCACACCCATAGTCCCAGCCCTACTCAGACCTATAATCCCATCAGTACTGAAACACATAATCCCAGTGACTCATGAGTCAAGTCTCAATCTATAGAAGTCCCCACCCAATGACTACATGAGGCTTTGGGGGGACAACTAGATGTAAACCATAGCAACCACCCTCTAAATAGTCCCAGGCAGCTGTTCTCACCTTCGTATCATCTCTTTTCTTGATTAAAAATCCCATTTCTCTGACTATTCTTCATGCAATTTTGTTTGAAGAATTGTCACTTTTTCTGGTTTTTTGGAAAATCTACTTTTTATTCATGTCTCTCCACAATGTCAACTAAATTTAATATTCCAACTGGAATTTGAGCAGCACAGAATGAAGCAGACTTTCCACCTCTGCTCTTTAAAACTCTCTGCTTTAAATGATCAATTTTACCTGCCTGGCAAGTGCAAAGTTGTGAGTTTGAACCCCGGTGCCACCGCCCCCCCCAAAAAAGCTATTTATAAATTATCCTTTTTTTAAGGTTAAAATACAACATGGATTTATGTTATATTAATTAGATCTTCAAACTCTTCATAAGAGTTGTTTTAGATTTTGTTACATCACATAGTCAGATAATTAGGACTTAACATCAAATTATCAAACTCAGGTGTCTGGGCTTTGAATCTATCTCTGTCCTTTATGCCTTTGTGTCAGTTTCAATTTTGATAAAAAGTCTTGCTTCAAGTAACTCTTGCCTTCTTTTGGCCACTGACCTTTCCCCTGAGCTGCTGTGAACTGAAATGGCAAGTCGCTCTTGCCATCCCTGCCGTCCGCCCTGCGCCCAAGCTCAAGGTGCTCGAGGGACCAGAAGGTGGTAGACTTGCTGCCAGGATTCCATTGCCAGTGCAGGAGTTGGCCCAGAACAGTGATGGCGAACCTTTTAGAGACAGAGTGCCCAGACTGCAGCCCCAGACCCCCTTATTTGTCACAATAGGCCAACACTATGCTAACCCTGAATATCCGATGCTCCACTGTGCCTTGGAGCGATGCTGGGGCAATTTGGCTTGCGCGCTGCAAAGCGGGCTCTGTGTGCCCGCCGCAGCACGTGTGCCCAGTGTGCACCACCACTGCCCTAGCTTCAGTCTTATCCCGCTTTGTATCAGCCTTGGTCTTTCTGGAGCATTAGAGGATGGCTGCTGCTGCTGCTGCTGCTGCTGCTGCTGCTGCTGCTGCTGCTTCCCAGTGAAGCAAGACCTGACACCCAGGGGCAAGCTCCAAGATGCCAGCCCCAGCCTACTTGCCATGACCAAACACAAGCTAATCTCCAAGCCTCATAAGGATATCTGCCCTCCTCCTAAGATGGTCACCCTGTCTGCTGAGAAGCACATCTGAAATCATAATGAACCTCATTTTCCTCTTTTATTTTTAACATGACAAGTGCATAATAGGTGGAAAGAGACACAATCAGGAAGATAAGTCAAGCAAGGAAAAGAGTTTCAAGGCAAAAGCTACCTACAGTGCCAAAAGTAGCTGAAAATTCAAAGAATACGGGCCCTGAGAAAACCTTGCCGTGCTTGGTAGTGTATCACTAATATCTTTAGGAAAAGCTTTTCGCCCATCTTCAGTCATTAGGACACAGTTACTGCACATCTTCAATATGGATTCAAAGCCATCACTTCTATCTGCTGTCCTTACCACATAGTTACATTGACTTAACTCCAAGCATCACAACTAGAAAATTATGAATTACTACTTGCACTTGCTGCCTACAAGTGACAGAGTAGATTTCATTGCTTTCAGGAAAAAGAAAAAAGTCTCAGAGACATTTACTGCTTATTACACCGAATAAGGATAATCACAGTACTGTGAGAGATACAGCCATCCTTGAGACATCTTGGATGAACATATAGTTGGAGGAGATCATCAGGGTGGTCTCTGGAAACAGCAGCATCCAGGCAGGTCATGGAGGAGCCACTCTGGAGAAGGGATGGGTGGGGAGTTACCACTCTCCTGCAGGGCAGCCTCTGTTCCCTTTTTAGAAAAATGGTAATGATCATTTAAAGAAAAAAAAAAAAAAAAAAAAAAAAAGCCAGCTTCTCATATAGCTGAGAAACTGACTCAAATGGAATAATTTGACATTTTCCTAGGATTTATAATCTTGACTTCAGGCTGGGGGGATAGCTCCATGGCACAAGTGCCTGCCTGGCAAGTGCAAGGTCATGAGTTCGAACCCAGGTCCTGGCCACCCCCCCAGAGAAAGAATCATTCCGAAGATATTTAATATTCACAAAGACAGTGATGTTAAGCTCAAGTACCTATGTTATAGAGTGATGGTATCACTAACCTTTTCTTCTGGAGGGTTAAGAATATAAGTTTACAGACCAAAAACTAGAGAAAAAGAAGGACTACAAGAATAGCCAATATTTTAGCCCTAGCTCTTCAAGGCCAATGAAGACTCATGACATAAGAGAACCTGTGCTATAACATCCTATAACTCAGTGGGGTCACATATTTCCTGTTCAAGGAGATTATGGGGCCACAGAGGAAAGGTACTGACGATATATATTGTGCCTAAGGAGAGTAACCTAGAAAGAAAACATTCTCTCAGCCTTTCACAGAGAGCAAAATGGTCAAGCAATGGATGTGACTCATCCAGATGGCTGACACTGAGAACAGTGCTACAAAGCACTATACATGGTTTCAAGGTAAATCCTGAGGAGATTTGCCTGACCTTGGGAGATACAAAAGTTACACCTTTTGTTATACAGGTCTTGCTTTAACTTGGCCTTAACTACCCAGCAGGAAAGTTTAACCACGAGGCATAAAAAGTAAAGCTAGATTAATGTGTTGATCTGTAAAAGGCTTAAATTAACAACTTCTGACATTGTCAGTTCTGCCAATAATCCACTACAATTATGGAATATCAGACTATGTATACAACTACTTTCTCTTAGCTCAATGAGAAGAAATTTTTGTACCAATAATGGTTAGAAAAACTATCATGTCTACACCCTGTGCTCTGTATAACTACAAGGAGGATAACATTATGCATTGTATCAATTATTGTGAATGTACTACTAATGTGTTTTGAAACTGTTGCATTATTTCTTATTAAAAGTATATATATATATATAGATATAGATATTCTTGACTTCAGTGTTACAAAAACAGAATAAAACATCAGCTTGAGGTCAGTCATTCCAGTGCTGGATTCTCAGGGCTATCTTGCTTCTGTTCCTTCCAAGGTCTCATTTGTTCCAAGAGCTTCCTGCTGCTCTACCAACTGAATTGTGTCCTGCCTATTGGCAGAGCTGGTTCCATTGCATGAAAATAGCCATCTCTTATCACCACAGACTCTGATCCAAAAGCAGCAGAGCTCCCTTCTCAACTCCAAACTCTGTGTCACATGCTTTGTCCAGGAAGCCTGGGGACCAGGGAACCTGAACTTCTTCATCCCTTGTGCCTCAGGGTGAAAGGCACGGCTTCTCCTCTGGCAGTGACCCACCTGAATCCCTTGTCGCCTCTCTTCTCACGTGCTATGGCTAAATTCACAGCAGAGAAGCAAAACTTTGAAAATTATATGGACAAAAAATTGAACTGAATTTCTAACAAAATTAGACACATGAATTAAATACAAAGTTTGGCAACAAAGTTAGATTAGATTTCTTCAGACAAAATAAACAAGAAAACAAACATAATATGTTCCAGGGAGAATTGTGGTGACAGATTTGCAAGAAATCACCACTATAATGAACTCTTCTTCATTGTCATTTCTCTATATCTGAAAAAAGTCAAGTACATGCTTCATTTATTACATTGTGTTCCTTTTATCTTATGTTCAGACATTGTCTCTGTTTACAGGCATACTTTTTTTTGACAGACTTTGTTAATTAGCATTGCCAAATCCAATCATCTGACACCAAATCTGATCAAGTTGCAGTCTATAATCGCTGTGGGTCTTGGGACAGGCTGGCTTTTCATCTAGCCTCTCCCTAAACCTAAGTGGCATTCATTTGATCAGGACACACCCAGAGGGCATATTCAGTTCTCAAACTAATTAATGTGTGTCTGTTCCATCTGACAGGCTTTGTGAGCTTGAGAAGACAGAGACTAAGCTGAGCATGACAACATGCTCCCTGTTGGCCCATTTCCAGCTGCTGCACACTCAGACAGGTTACCGACCTCGGAGCCTTCGCTTCATTAGGGATTGGAGAAAAGGACTACTACTGTTAGTCTTGGTCGGTTCTTTGTGTTTCTTCTGATGTTTTCTCACAACGCTCGCTGTGGTGTTCTACATATGACATGCATTAAGTACATAGCAGGCACTTTCGGTGCAACAAATATAAGTGCAGGAGCTACACTGAATCCTGGGCAAAACCCCCCTGGCACAGCAGCCTTTTGTCCGCCTGGTTTCTCTATCACTGGGAATCATGGCAGCTGATGGCTCATGCTTGTGGCTGTACATTATGTCCATCACAATAAACTGGAACTTGTTCTCTACAGAGAAAGTCAAAACATCCAGAACTTGGACTGAGCAAAGCCGAGTGAGGTGCCCACCCTGTGGAACTATGTGGCTCAAGTTTCTTTACTGTGACCATCCCTGCTTGGATCTGGGGCATAGCCCAGGGGCATCAGAGCTTATATTTTACAATACAATCAGAGTCTTTGGCTACAGGATCAAGGCATCGTCTGGAATACCTCATTTTCAGAAATAACCAGACAAGTTTAAAGCACTACTTGACACTATAAAGCCAATACACTTCCTTGAACAAAACATCTGACCCTTAAAGGTTTCTCAAGCTTGGAGGTTAAATAAAGAAAGCCAGGTAATTCTAATAATGTATTGAAGACCTAAAAGAAAGAGAGCTATTCACCAAGATCTTTAGAAATTGAAGGTGAAATCTGCTAACAAGTTTTTGGCTTAGTTTTCTCCTTTAAAAAGTTCAATCTGGAATTCATTATTAAAAGTTCCAGCAACACAGACCTCTAAAAAGCCTAAATTGTTCATTAATATTTTCACTGCATTCATAAACCTAATCAGATGAAGTTTCATGAAACTATCTTACAAACAAATTGGTCTTACTGTGAGTACCTTTGGTAGAAATAGAAGCAGTATAGAGACAAAAGTTGTGTTTTAGTGGAATTCTATGATGTACCCATTCTCAGATTCTAGTCCTGTCCATTGTCTTCCAGGCTTGGCTGTCTATAGACTTCCATGCTCTTGAAGCTATAAAACTGAAGCTATGCAATCTGACATCAATAACCACTCAAGGAATTCACAGAAATGCTCCATGCCATAATCAGAGGAAGTTATGCTTCAACTTGTAATCTAAAAATTTTCTCCATTAAACTTTAGTTTTCTTTTGTTTGTTTTACCTGGCTTGGTGCACAGGGCTCTGGCTAAGGAGCATGCTTAAGTATTTGTGGTCAGTTATAGCTGTAAACTTCCTAGATGTGCTATATGTATCTCAAGAGTTTAAAGCCTATGTTCACCAGCATTGCCCTTACACCATATGGTCTCTCTGTCATTAGTTGACAAAAATCAGGTGACTAACAAGGGGAAGTATTTCTTCAAGGAGCCAGACATCATCAATTATGAGTTTTGTGCTGAAATAAAGATATAATAAACATGATAGCGATCAGGAATGGGTGTATGCCCAAGTTTTGGTCAGTAGCTCATAAATGTGAAGACGAGGAGAAGGAAAGATAGAAGAGATTAGGGACAAAAAATGAAACTGGGATATGTTATATACATGTACCAACTCCACACAAAGAATGAAAATATTACACATTGCACATGCCTACCAAAGGTGTGGGAGATTAAGGGAGGGGGAGGGGAAGGGAAGCCAGGGAAAGGGAGGAAGGAAGACTTAAGATGCATTCTGTGCATCTACTCATTTCCCACAAGGAATGTAGACAGTATGTGCTTCAGACATGCTCTAATAAACTAAGATAAAAATCAGAGAAGATGACCAGAAGACAAGATGTTTTCAAAAAATAAAAAGGAAAAAATGTGGGCTGGGCAGTCATCAGCCTGAGGTGACCCCAGCCCTGGTATTCCTCTGCAGACAAACCGAAGCTGCATTCAGCTATCAAATAGATCAGCCTTAACCCACCAGAAGCTGCCCACTTAGCTCTAACTGGGGACTTCCCATTAGGCCAGACCCATGAAGGCAAGCATCTCCCAGAAGCCTGGCTAGTAAGTTAACTTTCCTCTGTGTCCAGTCCACAGAAGGCCTTGGCTCATGCTAAGAGCAGAGCTCCCTCATCTGCTTCTCAGAGCTGCCTGATTCAGGAACTTCCCTTTGCTTGCATAAGCTCCACTAAAATCCAATTTGTCCGAAGTTTTTCCTTTAACAGCTATTGCTGCAATGTAAGAACAGAAAAAGAAGAATAGTGTGAGGTTTGGGGAGGTGAAAGGAGGTAAAGGGCTTTGATTGAGCCTCCAACGATGTTTGGAGGAATATTTGAGTGAAACGTGGAAGAGAGGCAAAGCCATTTCAGAAACAGTGCAAGTTAAAGCAAGACCTGTGTAACAAAACATGCCATTTTTGTATCTCCCAAGGTCAGTCAACTCTCCTCAGGATTTACTTTCGAACCATGTACAGTGCTTTGTAGAATTATTGTTAGTGTCAGCCATCTGGATGAGACACGACTATTGCTTGATGAGTTTGCTCTCTGTGAACGCTCAAGCCACCCATCAGAAAAGTTTAAACATAACACATAAAACGTAAGGGTAGTAGCCAGGTGTGGTGGCGCATGCCTGTAATCCCAGCACTTGGGAAGCTGAGACAGGAGGATCAGTGCAATTTCAAGACCAGCCTGGGCTACAAAAGTGAGCTCAAGGCCAGCCTAAACTGCATAGTGAGAGGAGGAGGAGGAGGGGGAGGAGCGGGAAGGGGAGGGGGGAGGAGAAGGAGGAGGAGGACAGGGAGAGGAAGAGGAAGAGAAGAGGAAGAGGAAGAAGAGGAAGAACAAGAACAAGAAGAACAAGGCAATGATGTTCATTATCACCACACTTGTTCAGCATGGTCCTAGAAACATTAGCCTAAGCTATCAGGCAAGAGCAATCAATAGAAGAGGTATGCATTAGAAAGGAAGAATCAAACTGTCATTCTTTGTAGACAACAAGATACTCTAAGTAGAAGATCCACAAAAGTCCACAAGAACACAACTTGGAATTAATATTTAAATTCAATGGTGTAACAATACAAAATCAACACACAAAAATCAATAGTATATTATACGCACTCCTGTACATAAATAATGTGTAAAAAAGAAATTAGGAAAATGCCACCATTTACAAGAGTAACAAGAGCAATTAAATAGGAATTAACCTAACCAAGGAAGTGAAACACCTCTACACGAAAACTATAGCAATCCTATAAAGGAGACCCAAGAAGACAACAAAAAACGGAAAGATATCCTCTGTTTCTGGATAAGCAGAACCAATATTGACAAAATCTCCATTCTTTCAAAAATGATATATAGATTTATTTCAATCACAATAGAAATATCTAGAGCATTCCTAACAGAACTAGAGAAAACATCATTAAGTTCACATGGAACCAGAAGATACCCAGAATAGAAAAGGCAATCCTGGACAACAAGAACGAAGCAAGAATGGGACAGCAAGATGGTTCAGTGGTTTAAAGCACCTGCTAGGAAAGCTTATGAAACTGCAGGGACTATGGTTCAATCCCTGGCATGCTGCACGAGCTCCAACCCTGGGGTTGAACCAGGAAGAAGAAGAAGAAGAAGAAGAAGAAGAAGAAGAAGAAGAAGAAGAAGAAGAAGAAGAAGAAGAAGAAGAAGAAGAAGAAGAAGAAGAGGAGGACAAGGAGGAGGAGGAGAAGGAGGAGCAGGAGGAGGAGGAGCAGGAGGAGGAGGAGGAGGAAGAAGAAGAGGAGGAGGAGCAGCGGGAGGAGGAATGAAACAGGAGGCATCACAATCCTGGACTTAATACAGGCTATAGTAATTTTTTAAAAAAGGATATTGGCATAAAAATAGACATTCACCAAAACAGAATAGAGAATTCAAAAACAACTCCAGGTATATGAATTATCTGATCAATGACAGACAGACCAAAATGTACCCTGGAGAAAAGGCAGCCTCTTAAACAGATACTGCTCAGAAAATGAGCTATACATATGCGGAAGATTGAATCTAGCCATAGATGTCTCAAGATCTAAATGTTAAAGCAGAAAATATCTGTTGGAAGAAAAATAAGCAAACTCTAGAAGACAAGCATAGGCAAAGACTTTCAGGAGAGAGCCTAAATTGCACCATAAATAACACTAAAAATCAACAAATGGGATCATATCAGATTTAAAAACAGACACAACCTACAGAATGGGGAAAAAATTGCTTGCTACTTCTCAGATAGAGCAACAATATGCAGAACACATAATGCAGAATACAGAAAGAATTTTAAAAGATTAGGCCTCTTCCATGCTTTAAAAAAGAAAAAAACAGTCAAAGAGGCTCTGATGAGTCATGCCCCACCACCGTCACACTGTAGTGGTCTTGACCTAGTGAACCTTAGGGCTTTGAAAATGTCAAAATGAAGGAGCAACAGTCAGTCTCAGAAAATTCTAGCCTACCTAAATCAATCCCAGAAGACAAGGGCACAGTAGAAATTGGAAGTCACACACATTAAACTTCTGAAATAATAGCAGCACATGTAAAGAAACAACTCTATAGGGCTACACAAGAAATAAGATCGCAAATAATCTCTCAGGTTAAAAAAAAATGACAGCAATCATGAAAAAAAATGCCTCAGTACATCTAAAGAAGACATAGATTTAAAAAAAAAATAGAGAATAAAAAAATGATTGAAACACTGAATGAATAATACAGAAAGGAATTAGAATGTATGAAACAGATTCAAATAGATATCCAACACAGTAAGAATTTCATTAAAGCTGGCAGACAGCCTAAATGAAACTGAACAAACAACTCAGTGAAAACTTTCAGACCTTGAAGACAGAACTGCAATTAGGGATCACAAAAGGAAAGATCTCTTAAGAATAACAAGTAAAAAGAAAATGACAATTCAATAGCTGCAAGATGATGCAAAGAAAAAATATATATAATACAAATGTCAATGAAAAAGCTGGCCAGATCCGGTTTGATCCCTGGCCTATTGTGCTGACCCACCCTGGGGGCATGCTGAAACTGTGACTGAGAGTGGGCATGATGGTGGTGTATGCCTGTAATCCCAGTGCTTCGGAGGCTTAAAATAGGAGGATCACTATGAGTCTGATCTGTGTAGTCAGACCCTGCAGATTCTGTATAAAATTATATTTAAAAAGAAAGAAAAAGCAGAAGTCAACACAAATGACATAAAAAACCTACTTGGAGAAGCAATAGAAGAAAATTTTCCAATCATAGGTAAAAAATCTGGCATACACTTAAGTGAGGCATACAGAATTCTAATTAGCAATAACCAAACTAAATCTACACCAAGACACATAATAATCATGATCTCAGTAATTCAGCACAAGAGTATAATAGTAAAAGTTGTTAGAGAAAAGAAACAGAACACATACAATGCAAAGCCCATCAAAATCATGGCAGATGTAACCATCAAGAAGAGCATGGAGTAAAGTATTTCAAGTCCTGAATGAAAACAACTTTGAACCCAGATTGGTGTAACCTGTAAAACTATCTAACAAAATTAGTGGAGAAATAAGAAACTTCCATAACAAAGAAAAGCTGAACAAATTTGGGATCATCAAAACAACCCTACTACCAAAACATATTATAGAAGGAGACAAAAATTACTACAGTATCAAAAACAACAACAGAAAGGAACCACCAAATAGAGCAAGAAATTAAACATAGGGTGGGGGGACTACAGGGGACCTGGGGGGGAAACTATAGAGGACTGGTGGAGGCTAAAGGGGATCTGGGAACTCCTGAGAGGAGGTGGCAGGGGAGGCTTTGGAGGAGGCTACTTTGGACAGAGCAGGGGAGGTAGAGGTTATTAAAACTTAGTTATGTCAATGTCTATGCATAGACAATTTAAAAACTTTAAACTTAAGCTGAGGCAGGAGGATTAGTGCAAGTTCAAGACCAGCCTGGGCTACAAAAGTGAGCTCAAGGGCAGCCTGAGCTGCATAGCAAGACCCTGTCTCAAAAAGACAAAAAATAAAATAAAATAAAATAAAATAATTATAAATAAACTAAAGCATGCTATGTGTTTTCTCAAAATGTGTATTTGTTCCCCCAAAGTAAACCCATTTTTTTTATTCTGTGGTTCACTGTAGTTTAAGGAAGCCAAGCATACTGATACATTAATGATTTTGCTTATGTTATATAAAATATGATTATTATAAAAGTACCAATTTGTACTTTTTTCATTAAGGAGTAAGATTTGTTTTTTAAACTGACTCAATATTTTCTTGGCTTTTGTTTAATACCATAGAAAATAAAGTATTATTCTGAATACAAAAAGAAAGAAACAAATTAAACATAAGTGAAAAGTAGAGAACTTACAGCAAGAAATTACATAAAAATGGTAATACATAACATCAATATAATTGGATTCAATTTACCAATCAAAAGAATCAGACTGGCAGAGTGGCTCAAGAAACAAAATCCAAAAATATACTTTATACAAGAAACACATTTAACCCTAAAGGTAATTCATAGAATGAAAGTCAAAGGATGGAAAATAATACTCCATGTGACAGGAACCCACCCCCTCATCCCTCACACCAGAAAAGCACTAGGATAGCTATTCTGGGTGCTAACACTGTGAACTCCAAACTAAAATAATCAAAACAGATACAGAAAGTCACTACATACTTGCTGAGGGAAAACCACAGGAGGAAGAGACAACAATCATAAGTAAATATCCACCCAGTGTAGGAGCACACAGCTACTATATAAAACAAATTTTAATAGATGTGAAAAATCAAATATGCAATAACACAATTATAACAAGGCACTTTAATATGCCATTGTCACAAAGAGATAGATCAACTAAGTAAAAAAAAAAAAAAATCAGCAAAGAAATAACAGAACTAAACCAAATTTGTGAAGAAATGGACTAAGTAGAACTTTATGGTATATTCTGCCAAAAACATTAGAACACACATTCTTCTTGGGAGCACATGAAACACTATTCAAAGCATACAATATAGTAGCACATAGTGCATGCTTAAGTAAATGCAAAAGAATTAAAATTATCCCCTGCATATTATCTGACCTTAGTGGAAATTATTGACAAAGGAAACTGCAAAAACTCCATAAATACATGGAAATTAAATAACACTGTCCTTAAAAAATCAATGGGTCACAGACAAAATTAAAGAAGAAATTAAACAATATTTACAATCAAATGAAAATGCAGATACAGCTTGTCAGAATCTGTGAGATGTGATGAAAGCAGCCCTGAGAGGGCATATTATAGAAGTGAATTCTCACATCAAGAAAACAAAATAAGCCCAAATAAACAGCCCTATTCTGAACCTCAAGCTTCTAAAAAAAAAAAAAAAAAAAAAAAAAAAAAAAAAAAAAAAAAAAAAAAAAAAAAAAAAAAAAAAAAAAAAAAAAAAAAAAAAAAAAAAAAAAAAAAAAAAAAAAAAAAAAAAAAAAAAAACCCAGCAAGTAAAGCCCAAAGTTCAAAAAACGCAGGAATTTATAAAGACCAAGGCAGAAATCAATCCTATAGAGTCTAAGAAAAAAACACAAAGAATCAAAGAGTTGCTTCCTTGAAAGAATAAATAAAATTGATAAACCCCTAGCCACCATTATCAAAAAATTCAAATTCATGCAATAAGAAATGTAAACAATGGAGCCATGAAAGATTCTATAGAAATTCAGATGATCAATATCTATTTCTAAAATCTTTTCTCTTAAATGATGGAAAACACAGAATAAATTTACCAATTCCTCAATACATATGAATTACCAAAACAGAATCAAGACAATATAAAATTTCCGAGTAATCCAATATCAGTTAATGAAGCTCAAAATATGATTAAATCTTACCAACAAATGAAAACCTAGGTCCTGATAGATTCACAAGTCAATTCCATGAGAAATTTAGAGAAGACTTAACACCAATTCTTCTCAAACTCTTCAATGAAAATGAAAGGGAAGAAATTCACCCTAACTAGTTCCTGGAAACAAGTATCATCCTGATACCAAAACCAGAGGAAGACCCAACCAGAAAAGAACTATAGGCCAATCTCCCTAATGAACATAGATGCAAAAATTCTGAATTAAATACTAGCAAACAGAATGCAGAAGATCATCAAGATTATACATCGTGCTCAAGTGGAATTCATCCCAGGAATTCAGAGATAATTAAATATACACAAATCTGTAAGTGTGATGCAGCAAAGCAATGGAGCCAAAGACAGAAATCACATGATCACTTCAATAGATGCATAAAACAAGCTTTTGATAAAGTCCTAAACTCATTCATGATAAAACTCTACAGAAAATGAAATACATGATCTTTATCTCAACCTGATAAAAGGCATATAGAACAAGCCAACAGCAAATATCGTAGTAAATGGACAAAAATTGAAAGCCTTCACTTTAAAATCAGGAACAAAATGAGGATGTTCACTGTCACCACTCCTTTTCAGTATAGTGCTGGAAACATTAGCCACAGCAAAGAGAAAGAAATTAAAGGACTAATGATTGGAAAAGAAGAAGTAAAATTATCATTATTTGTAGATGACATGATACTCTACATAATACACCCCAAAAACTTGTAGATTTAATAAACACCAAGAGACTTGTAGATTTAATAACCACCAAGGGACTTGTAGATTTAATAACCAAATTCAGTAGTGTAGCTGGATACAAAGTCAACACTCAAAAATGGCAGCATTTCTGTACACAAATACTGAACTGGCTTTCCATATGCTGAAGGCTAAACTAGACATATATTGATAGCCATGCAGGAAACTACAGTCAAAATGAATCAAAGATTTAAATGTTAAAATTAAAACACTAAATCTTATGCAGCAGAAAATAGGTAGAAATCTTAAAGATATAGGAGAGTTCATGAACAAAAATCAAACTGCACAGGAAACACTTCAAAGCATCAGTAACTGGGATCTCACCTTTTTAAAAAGTCTCTATACATCAGATGAAATCACTAAGAGTGAAAAGCAAAACCTGAAAATTGAGAAAAAAATTTATCTCTCTGTACCTCAGACATAGGACTTCTATCTAGAACATATAATGAATTAGAGAAGCTCAGGCCCTCAAAATTCAAAAACCTAGTCCAAAAATTGTCACCTGAGATGAATATATACTGCTCAGATAAAGAAATACAAGTGGCAAATAAATATATGAAAAAAATGTTCAACATCACTGGTCATTCAAGAGATGCAATTTTTTGGTAATTCATGTAAGATATGTTTAAGCAAATCAACTGAAGATTCTCAGGTTAAATATAGACATATACATTTGTATTTATAAGGATATGCATATACTTTTATAAAAGAGCTTCATAAGTTTCTTCACATTCAAATTTACAAGCAGATATATTTTTCATTCTGTTAAAACAGTGATAACTCTTTTGGTAAGCATATATAAGCAATTATTACTTTTTATATTCATTAGACTAAAGCCTCTGTGCTTTATTTGTAAACAGTCAGTCAAACGATTAATCTTGTACCACATTGGTAGATCAACAGACATGAAGATTAAGGAACATACTTGGATGATCTGGTGAAAAATGCTGTAAAAATAGCTGAAATTGTTCAGTAGGTACTGGACCAGAAAGGTATTGTCTGAACATTGCTTTACCTCCTTTCCTATAGTCTATAGTTTTTATCTTTGAGTTTCAAACCATGGGGCCCTATTATAAAAGTTTTCTCTCTCTCTCTCCCACTCTCTCTCTCTCTCTCTCTCTCTCTCTCTCTCTCTCTCTCTCTCTCTCTCTCTCTCTCTCTCTCTCTCTCTCTCTCTCTCTCTCTCTCTCTCTCTCTCTCTCTCTCTCTCTCTCTCTCTCTCTCTCTCTCTCTCTCCTTTTTTTCTGAGATAGCCTTGCACTCAGCTGGCCTTGAGCTCTCAGTGATCTTCATACCTCAGCCTCAGGTGTAGATTACAGGCTGGGATTATATAACCATCTTCAAAGCACTTTCCACGGTGCATCCCATTGGCATGGCTGTCCTCATGACAGCCCTGAGGCCAAATGAAAGCTTCTAGGACTATGTAGACTCTGTCCTGCTGCTTCTCTACTGCTAAATTTCCATGGAAATAACACTTGCATTGTTTGAATTGTTATCTAGGGCTGTCAAAACAAGTATCACAGACTGGATGGATGAAACAACAGAAACTAATTTTTTTCATAATTCTGGAGTTCAAAATCAAAAGTGTCAGCTGGATTGGTTTCTTCTGTGGCATTTCTCCTTGTTTTATTGGCTACCATCTTCATGTTCTCACAGCTTTTTATTCCATGTGTCAAAATTCTGTTTATATTAAAGACATTGGGTATACTGCTGCGTGAGAGCTTCATTAAGAAGCTCATCTTGGGGCTGGGGAGATAGCTCCAAGGCACAAGTGCCTGCTAGGCAAGTGCAAGGTTGTGAGTTTGAACCCCGGTCCTGAAAAAAAAAAAAAAAAAAAAAAAAGAAGCTCATCTTACCTTAATTTACTTTTCCAAATACCAAAGTAGAGCTGCATTCTGAAATATTTGCAATTAGAACTTCAATTTAAGGATTGCAGAAAAAGGACATGATTGAATATCATTTTGTCCCAGTAGAGTAAATGCTGATGCCCTACTTTCCAACAACAGACAACCCTACATGGAATATTTTGTCCTATCTGTGGCCTTCACACTCCTTCTTATACAATATCCCATCCCTTTTATATGATAATTAGCTTTACATGTATTTGTTCTTATCTCCAAACTTAGTTTGCAAACTCTCCAACATATCTATGATTAAAACTAGTGGACAAACAGCAATTATTGATATACCCTGGTACCTGAAGGCAACAGAGGATAGGAAATTCATATTCCCATCTTGTCAACAGAAACTCAAGAAGTCAAAATTTTACAACGACAAAGAAATGGGTAATTGAAGATATTCTCAGTGCTCAGAAAGACCTTTAAGTAGATAATACCTTCTCTTCTCCCTTCCACCACACCTCTCTCATTTAAGAGATGCAAATTAAAACAAGATTCAGATTCCATGTCACCTCAAAAGAAATGGCTACAATCAAAAACTCAACCATCAGACCAGCCTGACAGCTCAGCGGCCTAAGGCACCTGCTTAGGCAGAACACAGCATCCAGGGTTCAATCCCCAGGCTGCCTTGCGGCCCAGCTCATGGAACTCACTGAGGTGGCGATTGAGACAGGACCTTTGCTGGTGCATCTGTAATTCCAGCACTTGGGTGGCTGAAAATAGGAGAATCACAACGAGTTTGATCTATGTAGTGAGACCCTGTAGATCCTGTCCTAAATACAGAAGAAAAAAAAAAAAAAAAAGTCTACTAGCATCTGCTTAGGCAAGCATAGAGACCAGAGTTCGATTCCTGGCACACCATATGCTGCACTGGCCTCAACCCAACCCAGCCACCCCACCCCGCACCTCATGCTGAGCGTGAGACAGAGTCTGGGCGTGATGGCGCACACCTGTAATCTCAGAACCAGAGAAGCTGAAAACAGGAGAATCATTATGACTTCGAGCTGCACAAAGAACCCCTGCAAGCAAGTGCGCACACACACGCACATGTGTGCACATGCGCACGCGCACACACACACACACACACACACACACGGAGTCAACCAATATCAAATGCTAGAGAGTCTGTGGGGAAAAAGAACCTTTCTTCACATTGGTGTAGACTGGAAGTGTGAAGATTCCTCAGAAATTTAGGATTAGGGGTCCCATTCAACCCAGCTATTTCTCTCCTGAGTATTTTTCCAGAAGAATTGACGAAATCATACCACAGCAATATGTGTGCACCTACGTTTATAGCAGTGCAATTTATGATACTAAACCTTGAAAACAGCCCAAATGCCTATCAACTGAGGAATGGGTAAAATATGACCTCATAGTTTTATACAATGGAGTACTACTTTGGCATTAAAATAGATAAACTTTAGACTTTTATAAATAACTGGTTGCAACTAGAGACCAATCAGACTTACACGTGTAAACATCATATTGTCTCTCTAGTGTATGAAACTGAAATTATTAAATGAAATCTGAAAGTATAATAGATGCTGTGAAAAGGAAAGAAACTTCAAAGGGAAAGAATAACTGGGACAAGGGAAAAGAGAAAAGGACAGAAGGAAGGGAAAAAGAGATATATATGGATAATTGTACTGCCAATTTCTGCTGGCTTACTAAAAAAGCGGCTAATGCTTAATTTTTTCTCTCTTATTATTTTTTTGGCAAATCTTGCATGTTTATTTTTTTTTAGTTTTTATATTTTTATACTGATAATCTAAACAATTAATTTGAAGACAACGGTATGCAATTTAACAACCACTGTTAAATTTCTATTGTTTTGTTTTGTGAAACTGTATCATTTCTCATGAGGTTTTTAAATTTATTTTAGCCTCTTTAAAACTTAAAAAAATTTTAAAAGCCAAGTCAATTTAGGGGCAGTCAAAATGAAAGTGACTTCTTTGAATTAGAAATGGCCAATAAATACACAAAAATGTGTTCATCATACCTGGCCATTAGAAAAATACAAATTAAAAAAATAATGATATTCTACCTAATTCTAAAAAGATTGACTACTGTCAAGAAATGCAACATTTATAAGTGCTGGTGATACTGTGGGGGGAAAAGAAATCTTTCTACATTACTAGTGGAAGTGTAAACTAGTACATCTGCTATCAATATCAGTATGATAATTCTTCAAAAAACTAAGACTAGAAATGTCCTTTGAGCCAGCTTCTCCTCTCTGGGTATGTGCCTGGAAGAGTTAAAGGCATCACATTCCAGTGATCCTGGCGAACTCGTGTAGCAGCACAACTCGAAACAGCTAAAGCTTGGGTTGAGGCCAGAGCAGCCCATGTGTTCACCAACTGCCAAGTGAATGAAGAAAATATGGCCTTTGTACACAGTGGATCACTAGTCTGCCATAAAGAAGGGTAACCTTGAGCCAGTTTTAGGAAAAAGGATGCAATTTGAGGCCATAGGTTAGATTACACAAGCTTTTATTATATAAGAAACATGGAATACATATAGAGTCAAATAAAAGTTAATAGAAAAAAAATTCTTCCAGTTTTCACCTATGAGACTAACAAAGACCAAAAAATATAGTCACTATTTTTTTATTCTTAAAATATCTAATGTATGTAATATCCCTTTCTAAGATCTTAGAAAACTAGAATAGGAAGTGTCCTTAGAAAATGTGACATTTGTAATATAGGTTTAAAGAACTAGTATTTTTCATGAGTGACTCTCTTCATTCAGTAAAGAAGTTTCATTTCATTTGTGAGGAGACATTGTCACAGCCTTTAAAAGGAGCAAAGAACATCACTGTGTCCACTAAGTTGGATATGAGAGGCTCTTCTTGTTCTGGATCTTGCATTCTGGGTAAACATCCTCATACGCTGATTGTATAAACAAATGCACTGCTCTCGCTGGACAGTCCTTTCTCCCATCAGGTGAGGGGCCCCACCTGACCTCAGGCTCCTGCATCTTGACTCTTGTCTTCATTTCTTCATCCTCCACCATCCTCCCCTGGGAATTTCAGAAGCTGTACTGGATGTGGCATTCACTTTGTACTTGCACTCGAGTTTTGATTTTGCCATCCTAAAAACTATGCGTCAACACAATTTGTTTTGGAAATTTATTTCAAAACTATGATTCTATCTTCAGTAAATAGCCTACAACACATTTTTATTAGGTTTTTTGTGGTGTCACAGTGTTTCCACTATGTAGCTGTGTATTAGTAACATGATGGTCAAGTAGGGCTTTGCAGTCAGAGTGACTGGGCTCAAATGTTCGCTTTCCCTCTGATGGCTGAGGCCCTCTGACTTAACCTGCTTGGATTTCAGTTTCTTCATGTTTCATATCAATGAAAGAATTAAATAAATAAATATATGTAAGCACTGGAGATAATTGCATACTCTTTCTTGTGATTTTTATTAATTCATTCTCAAAATCAATGTCTTTTCAAGTGTCTAGATGATTTTACTTCACAATGGTCAGCTTGCCATGCTGAGGAGAAAAAGAATATATAAACCATGTATATGACTTTTCCCACCCTGGGCTGGGTCAGCGAGTTTGCTAAAATCAGAGGTCCTCCATGGCAACTTTGCAATGTGCCAGCTTGGTTAGTCTGAACTTCCTTTATAGGATTTCTCCTTGATTTTTTTTGATCCGGGTATGTCATAAGAGAGATTCTTGCAAAAGCTCTGGAAGGCAGAAGGAGGTGGAGTTGCTTGGAAGTGGAGACATGTGGTCACTACTTTGCTGGTTTCCTTTATGGGCCCTGGGGCAGCACCTGGGCCCACAAATATTTACACTTCAGCAGGTCACAGCTTTGCAGGACACCCACATCACTGAGAGCAGAGAGTGCACACAGGTTTGAAGATATTCTTGTGGTGCTCCAGCCTGTTCATGTGAGCTTGCCTTCCGCCTGCCTGTCCAGTGAACACTGAAATCCCACAATGGATACAAGACCTTGCATAGTCTGATTACTGGAACTGCCCTTGCCTGAATGAATCCACCCCTGTAAAAATTTCCTTCATACATGTACTGTGCATATGTGTATGGAGGATACATAGTATATATGTAAGTATATGCTAACATAGAATACAACTGTTAAAATGTAGTATATGCAAATAAAATATAATACAGTGTATACAAGTTTAAGAGATTTTGGTTTCTGTCTCTTACTGATTGTATATCTCTTGTTAAACCATAAAGGATTTGATACCAGGAGTGAGACAGTCAAGATCACTTCTAATCACATATCCCCTAACTCAGTACAAATGAACTCTGCTACACATATAGTTACAAAACCTTCCTTTATTGCCTAAATATGAGTCACAAGTTCCAGGTCCGTACCTCATCCAACTTTAATGGACATACAGTCCCTCTTAATTATGTTCCATTTTAAATCATGTACTTTTATTTTTATTGTACTATGGATCAAACCCCAGGCCTTATACAAGCAAGGAAATGCTCTATCACTGAAACGCAACACTAGTCCCTTTCTAAATTTTATTCTGAGACAAGGTCTCCCTAAGTATACCAGGCTGGACTATAGACACCTTGTATCAGGGTTTACAAATACATCCTGCCAGACTAGCTCCATAATTATTTAATAAGTACTTCATGTGATCATTCAGTTCCTTTGTAATAAGGATCCTATTACACATACTTCTATCATACCTTGATAAACATATTCTTATGACATCTTTTATCCTGTTTAGCTTAATTATCATTCCGATTTACCCTCCTGCCAGCTATGTATGGGAGATGATTCTCCAGACCTTTTGATAGAATGAACCAGGACCTCTCCCCCTGAGTTGTAGTGGTTTGTTTTGTGAACTGAATTCACTTTCTAAGTGCTTCCAGAGATCTCTAGTAGCCAAAGGTGTTCTCTTCTGCCAACTGGCTACTTTCTCTTTCAAGTGACATCTCATCTCAGTACTGAACTTTTGAATTCTTCTTCGGATCAGTGATGTAAGCTGATGCATGCTGCTCTGGCTCTCATGCTTCCAGTGGCTCCTTCCAGCCTGGGCTGATGGGGGACGCCACCTCGGGGCTGGCGCCAAGTGGCCTCATGAAAGTAGTCTGCTTATTGATGGCAGTTCTGACACTCGGTCAGTCACTACTGTTTGTTAAGTACCAAGGTAACTGACAATCTGCTGACAATCTCCAGTGGAAAATTCCTGCTGACTGACATGGAATGGACTGCTGAAATCCTGTGAGCTCCCTTGGCACTTACTGAAGGCTTTCTGAAAGTATTTTAAGTGTCTGTTAGAGGAGGCTAAGTGATATTTGAAAGTTCTAACAGATGCCAACTCCCATGTAGCTTCCTTTGCATCCTGTTGAAAGGAGGTTCTCACAAGCCTGGTTAGAGGTAACGAGGGGCCTCCACGTAACATAATCAGAGTTAATTATAAGTCATGATGACCCATTAACAGCTTATGCCACCCACACTCTCTGTCTCT
This sequence comes from Myocastor coypus, assembly GCA_004027025.1. Taxonomy (NCBI): domain Eukaryota; kingdom Metazoa; phylum Chordata; class Mammalia; order Rodentia; family Myocastoridae; genus Myocastor; species Myocastor coypus. The sequence goes on from PVJA010004567.1 coordinate 56,285, forward strand.
CTCTCTTTTTAGCTTTTGTTTTTGTTTAATGCAAAAAGAAACCACGCTTCTCTTAAAGAAAAGAAAAAATAAATCTATGATGTTTATTCTACTGAAGCCAACTTCCAGATGTCTTGGTCTAAGCAAAGCAGCTCACAGTCCAGAGAATCTGTCTAGGCTTCAGCAGAGTTATAGGATGATGAACAAAGGAATCCCTGGGAAATGAATCAGGAATGGCCAGCTATGGAGCTGCTGTTAGATCGGTAAGCTTATGAGGTTGCATAGCCAACTCAGAGATCAGAGAAAATACTGGAACATGCAAATGAGGAGACTGGTAGTTAATGAAAAGAACAGATAGATAACTAAGACATAATAATGCTCAAATAACTACTTCATAACTGAAACAAACAGAATGTACTTAAAGTGAAGGGTCCCATGCTCAGTGATTTGGAGATGCAAGGGTCCTGTCTAATCAGATGAACGTCAGGGCACACAACTGTTGGAGACCTGTATGTGGTCACAGGCCTCTACGCTGTGACACCTTGGTCTCCATATGTTTTGATCACTCATCCTTATGCTGTTCTTTAGCACACATGCTTGACTTGTATGTATTTACTTATAAATTATATGAATATGTTCTGCTAAGCAGTTTGGCAAAGAGATTTTTTTAAAGATAAGGTAATGTAAGTAGATATGTGATTATCCCTTCCTATTATAATGGGGTGGGTAAACTCACACTGTAAATTATGTCTAGCCATTTCTACTTCATTAGATATGCGTCACTTTCAATTCTAGTCCCCTTTGAAATACTGTTTCCTAAATACTAAATCATAGAATTAACCAAAGTATATTAACAAGTAAATGGGTTATTTTCACACATGTATCCATATAGACAGGGACAGTACTACCAGCTGACAAGAAACTAGAGCATGAGCACACGTTTCTGCGTCCTATCGCAGGGCTGGAGCTGGTATTCATAACTTCCCTTTCCATCACACACTCCTTTCCTCTTCCGTCAGCTAGAACTTCCACCAGTCAGAGCTCCTTACCTGAAAGGTGTAAACCTTCAATGACCCTGTCCTTCCTGGCTGCTGTTTTCAGCTGATTGTAACTAATGGAAAAAGAGCCATTAACAGTATTCCTCAGGTCCCAAAAGCAGTCCTCCCTGTCTATTTTTTCATCAATTCTGTTGCTTCTAGGTAATGAAAACCAACCTCCAGCAAGCACAGAACCCCTACTACTTCAAGTGTTTTTTATTGGTAGGAACAATCCAAATTGACCTGGTAGCAGTCTCAAATTCTAGTCCCATAATACACTGTTCTAGGATTTTTTTTCTCCTGTGGACAAGCTTCCCCACATAGCTGAAGTTAAAGTTGCAGTCAGTGACCAAAAAAAAAAAAAAAAAAAACGAAAAAAAATCTCATACAACTGAACTATTGACAGGGGCTGGGGAGATACACCTGAGGCACAAGTGCCTGCCTGGCAAGTACAAGGTCATGAGTTTGAACCCCAGTCCTGCAAAAGAAGAGAGAAAAGAAAAAAAAAATTGAACTATTGAGTCTAATAAAGGTAGGAGTCAACCTGGTGACTCCTAGACCATATAATCCCAGCTATAAGAACATAAAATTATATTCAGTTGTCTGACTGAATATACATACTAAATCTGGAATGACAGAACAACATCTTCTCAGACTTCATAATTCTTGATTTTCTTGGATATGAAGGTTGCAAATTTTTATTTTCACTTTGTTTGCTGTGGAATATAAAGATGTAAGTGATTTTAGTGCACAAGTTTGAGTATCCCTTAAATGTATGAGAACGTGAGAACAGAAGTATCTCAGATTTTGTACATTTTGAGATTTTTGAAGGTTTCCATATATATATATGTGTGTGTGTGTATGCATATATATATGTGTATATATACATATATTTATTTATTTATTTATCATGAGAGTTGGATCTAAGCTTAAAAGGAAAATTCATTTGTTTCATTTGCACCATATACACATGCCATGAGTGTAATTATATAGAAATTTTTAGCACAACTGTGTGTGATTTTTGTGGGGGAGGGAGGAAGGGTCTACAGGGTGTTCAGGATCTCACTACTAGGTAGAACTTGAAGTGATTCACCTGTTTACAGCCTCCCAAGAGCCACCATGCCCAATATCAATTGCCATTTCAGTGCACCCTAGGCATGGGGCTGGCATGGCCCCTCAACCTGCTTGTAGGCACTTCAATCCACTGAGCTATTTGGCTCCAACCCATCATGTAAGGTCAGGTATGGAACTTTCCAATATGGTATTGTGTTGGTTTTTAATTTTAGAATGCTTAGTTCACACTTTTTGCTCAGCAATGCTCCATCTTTACTAAACTTGCTTCTGTGACTTTGATAATTTCATTTATTAGTTCTAGAAGTTGTTTTAAAAATTCCTTGAAATTTTTTCTTCCAACCACATTATCTGCAAGGAGAAATCTACTTCTTCCTTCTTGATTTTTAAAAATTCTTTATTATTGATGCAACTAGAGACCATACTCTTAAATGAAATAAATTAGACCTGCACATGTGTCTTAGTTACTCTTCACTCATTGCTGGGACAAATGCCCGACGCTCAAAATGAAAGAAGGAAAGGTTTATTGGCTCACAGTTACTGGAGATTTCAGTATACACTCAGCCCAAGGCTGAGTGGAACAGGGCAGAGAGCACCCAGTTCATGGCGGCAGAACAGCAACAGTTGCAACAGAGGCAACCAACCAACCAGGGGAGCAGAGAGAAACAGCTTTTGTCTGTCTCTGTCTCTCTTTATGTTACATTCAGGCTCTCTGCCTTATCTTCCTTAGACTACACCCACAATCCCAGAAGTATTTAAAACACATAATCCTAGGGACCATGGATCAAGTCTCAAACTCTAGATCAGTATCGAAACACATAATCCCAGTGACTCATGAGTCAAGTCTCAATCTTCTATAGAAGTCCCCTCCTAATGACTGCATGAAGCTTTGGCGGGGGACAACTAGACATAAACCATAACAATGTGTAAATATCATATTGTCCCCTTAGTGTGAGAACCTGAAAGAGAAACTGGAAGCTGAGGGTACAATAGACAGTGGGAAAAGGGAATGAATTTATCAAAAAGGAAAGAGTTACTGAGTTGCAGAAGACAGAAGGAGTTGGGAAAGAGATGTATCTATGTATGTAAACAGGATGATTTGGACAACTGTATTGTGCATTTCTGCTGCTCAGTGGAAAGGAGAAAATAATAATTTACTTTGTCTCCTTTGTTCAGTTGTTCTCCTTTTTCTCTTCTTAATTTTTTTTTTTTTTTTTTTTTTTTTTTTTTTTTTTTTTTTTTTTTTTTTTTTTTTTTTTTTTTTTTTTTTTTTTTTTTTTTTTTTTTTTTTTTTTTTTTTTTTTTTTTTTTTTTTTTTTTTTTTTTTTTTTTTTTTTTTTACTGAGTGTACTTTTTATTTAATTTATTTTGTTTTGGGAGGTTATTTTATGTTTCATTACTTTTAATAAGAAATAAGAATTAGATAGTTTCAAAACATGTTAGTAGCATAGCCACAGTAATTAACACAATGCATATTATCTTCATAATAGTTGTTCAGAGTACAAGATGTAGACATGATAACTTTTGTAAGCACTATTGGTACAAATATTTCTTCTCATTGTATATTTTTTTCTTTCTTTTTCCAATTTTGCTTGCATATATCCAGTAATATGAATAACTGGTTGGAAGACAGCACTATGCATTACAATAAATACTGTAAAATTCATACTACTTTGTTAGGTGAAATTCTGTATTGCTCGTCATTCTCTGTTTTAATATTACATTGTTATTGTCCTCTCTTTAAAAAATAAAAAATAAACCAGAAAATTCTTATTATCTTTTGCATTATTGCACTGGCCAAGGCCCTCAGTACGACATTTAAGATCACTGGGAAGGCAGTACCCTCTGAGGACAATATACTACACACTACTTAGTTCTGAGATCCTGGGGCCACAATAGATACCAGTACTCAGCCTGTTAGGAACTGGCTACCCCACAGCAGGAGGTGAGCACCAGGCTAGTTAGCAAAGCTTGATCTGTCCCTACTGCCACATCTCATCTCTCCCTTCACCTTCTGAACTCCTCCTCCTATCAGATTAGCAAAGCATTAAATTTTCATAAGAGCTCCAGGCTTACTGTGAATTCCATTTGCAAGGACCTAGGTTTCATGCTCCTTATGAGAATCTAGCATAATAATAATATAAATAAAATGCACAGTGGAATAATAGTAGAAATAAAATGCATAATATACATAATATACTCAAATTATTCCAAAACTACCAGCCTCCACACATAGTGTGACCTGGAAAAACTAGCTTTCAGAAGCTTACCCTGGTGCTGAATAGGTTAGGAACTGCTAACTTCACTGGTTCTGGGGCTCAGAGCTCACAGACCCCAAGGAGGGTGGGATATTGTCCAGTGGGTGTGTCTCTAAATCAGACCTAAGAGTGTTCAAGTACTGTCACACTGAGTTTAACTGCTGCTTAAAAAAAGTACAATTACTGGTGAGGTGAAGAAGCATTGCTACAGTGAGGTATTGGGAAAAAAAGAGACAAACCATCTGCTATGTTTAGTGTCTAGATGTCTCCCCAAATCCCAGTGCTGTCATGAGAAGCAGACTGATTGAAGGTGGTTTGCTCTAGAGTTTATGATTAATCATGGCCCAATGCTGGGATTAAGAATGTAAGTGCTACCTTTGCCCTATGACAGGAAGCCTTTGCATTATATAAGGGTCACAAAGAAGCTTTCTACTAGCACTCTCACTGCTTTTGGTGCTTTCTGTAGCCATGAACTATAGCTCCTATGTCACGTACCACCCTGCCTTGGGGCCAACCAGTTATGGACGGAAACCTCCACAAGTTATGAGCTGAACAAACTTTTCCTCCTTTAACTCTGGGTACCAGTTATTTTGTGTCAGCAACCAGAGAAGTAACTAAAACAGAATTTGGTACCAAGAGTGCAGCAGGTATTGCTGTACCTAAAGCTGACCAGGTGGTTCAGGAGTCTTTGGGAATGGCTTATGGGAAGATATTAGAAAAGCTTACAGATGTAAGCTGAAAAATGCAGAGCTGGAGAATGCCTTAGGTTGTATTGTAGGGGAGATTATGATTAGAGCTCAGAAGATCAGAGGGCTGAGAGAAATACTATTGGTAAAGATCAGGCTAAGGAGATTTCTGCGGGGAAGAAGATCTTCATTGGCTGTTGGACTTCAAATGATGTCTGTTACGGCTTGGAAAAATGTTTGCATTTTCCTTATGTCCAGTGACTTTGCCTGAGACTAAGATTAGGAGCAGTGGTATTAACTAATCTGGCTGAAAAGTCTCCAAAGAAGTCTAAGGGAGGAAGTGGCATGGTTGCTGCTGGGGATTTGCAGCTCTATTTATGTTGAGAATCAAGACAAATAGCTCAGCAAGACTATTTAAACCGTTGTGAATTTGGCTAGAAGAAAAGCATCAGTAAAGCCATGGGCTGAAGAGATAGAGCAGAGGAAGTCTTGATTGCCGAGAAGGAACAGAAGAAAAGAAAAGATGGACCGAGGATATTACAAGAAGCAGCAGAACTCCACCCTTTGCATCTTAGAAACTGTAAGAGTGAGAAACTTTTGCTTTGAGAAGAAAGCACTGGAACAGAGCACCACGCTCCAGAGTGGTGATGGGCGCACCATGTTCCAGAGTGGTGGGAGCCTAAAGAATGTTTCTCAGAACTGGATTCAAGGGGCTGGGGAGGTAGCTCTGTGGCACAAGCACTTGCCTGGCAAGTGCAAGGTTGTGCGTTCAAACCCCTGTCCTGCAAAAAAAAAAAAAAGAACTGGATTCAAAGTGCTAAAGTGCTAATTAATCTAGGAAGTTAACCCCTACAACCAAGAGAAAAGGAAGCCCTGCTACTGCTGAAGCTGGCATCATCCGTGTGGCGCTGGTTTTAGGAACATGTGGACTGAAACAGATGTCATGTCAGGAAGGCTTCCACTCAGATTTAAAAAGGCCCAGGAGGCCAGGCTTTGTAACCCTGAGGGGACAGTATGCCAAGCTATAGGAAGCCAATGGTGCCGTGGAGACCCCAGAAGTTTGTAGATGCCAGGAACATGGATCCTCTGAGGAAAACTTCAAGAGAGGGCCCAAGAGAGGAGCAATGGGAACTACAGCCACTGAAAGTACCATGGGGCAGAGCCACCCAAGCCTCTTAAAGTTCATAGATTATCTCAGGTGCTGTATATGAAAGTACAGGACTTAGTGTTTGTATTGCTGTATTTTAGGGTTACTTAGTCTGGTCCCATTTCTCTGTATTCCCCTCTTTATAACTTTTTAAAAAATATATTCAGTACATGGTCCCACCTCACAGATCAGACTCCTACTGATCCTCCAGTTTTCCGCCTCCCAAGCACTAGGATTATAGGCGCACACTACCACATCCAGTCTCAGTTGGTGTCTCAGAATTTCCCAGAGGTAGGGCTGGCATGGCATGCCAGGGATCTAATCCTGCTCTGTGTGTCTGCCTCAGCAGGTGCTTTAGTTCACTGAGCTATCTGGCCTGCCCTTTTATAACTTTTGAAATGGAAATGTCTATCTTGTGCCATTGAATGATGGAAGTATTTAACTTTTGTTTTACTCATATGGGAGCTCATAGTAGCTTTCCTTAGATCTTGGATAAGACTTGAGACTCAGACATTAAGCAATGCTGAGACTATTAGGACATTAGCATCTCTTAGAAGTAGACTAAATGCTTTTTGCATAAAAGAATGTGCATGACTTTTCAGGGGAGCAGTGGCAAATGTTACGGTTTATGTCTGGATATCCCCCAAAAGCCTCATGCAGTCATGGGGGGGGGGGAGGCTTTTTGGAGGTAGTTGACTCAAGTTTGTGACTAATTCATGGCCCAATGCTGGTAATAACAGTGTGACTAGTACACCCACCCCAGAGCAGGTAGCTGGCATATGGCATAAGGGACTGAAAGGCACTCTCACTTGTTGCTTTTGTTATTTTCTGCCACGATGAACTGTTACCCCTTTGTCAAGGGACACCCCACCTTGGAGCCAGCTGATTATGGGATGAAACCTCACAAGCTGTGAGCTGAATAAACCTTTGCTGCTTTAACGTTGGGTGTCACGTATTTGTCTCAGCAAGAAGAAAAGTAACTAAAACAATTCCCTAGGAAGCCATCTGGAAGGGGCAATCCTTTCGTCATCTACCTTTCTGTCTCCCTCTACTCTTCTCTTTCAGCAAATAGAGCCTAATAGGAAATGAAATGACAAATAAATAAATAAATAAATAAATAAATAAATAAATAGAGGTATTTTGCAGAATCTCGCTCCTGACATCAGCAGACAGAGCACAGAGGATGGACTTAGAGTGAAGAAGCAATAGCTTAATAATGAGAACTCCATGAAATGTGCTCTGGGGTCTTCTTAGACCCAAGCATGTCTTTTTCTGGACCCCAGCCTGTCCTAGAAGTCAGTGGGACATTAGGCCTGTTTTGTTTTGTTTTCTCCATTTGGGGGCTGGTTTGTGAAGGACTATCCTGCTCTGGGTAACGTATTCCTAACTGTGCTCCAAGCTCTGCCTCCCGCTGAGATGCTGGGAGCTCAGCTCCAGGCATCTAACGTGGCTACTTGAACTTTCCTTCTGGTTCTACTTCTGCTTAACTCAGCCCATCACAATATATATATATGGTCTCACAATGCCCCTTATACTCGTAGTGATCCTCCTGGTTTCACCGTCATCCTCCCTAGCACTGGGATTACAGGTGTCACCACATCCAGTGTTAGTGGCCAGCTCAGCACAACAAGGGGCTGGAATCAGTGTAGCATGTGGTACCAGGGATTGAACCCTGGTCCTTGTGCTTGCCTAAGCAGGCACTTAGTCTGCTGAGCTATCCCGCCAGCTCAAAATTTCACATTTCTTGTTCTAGAAAAATAAAACTGTCCACTAAGCATCTCCTATGCTAAATAGTATATTTCCACTCACTGTACTTGGGGGTAGCACTTCACCTCTCCTTTCCTCCTGCACATTTACAGACACATGTTCACAGACCCTGAAGTGTCCCCAAAACTTTCATGTGCAAAGTCTCACACTTTTTTCTCAAGGAGCCTGGGAAATATGTGACTGTCACACATGTAAAGAGGCACAGCTGATACTCAGCTTCTGAGTGGGCTGATCCCAAAGCTCTCCCTCTTCTTGGTCCACACACTGTCACCTTTGCTTTCTCTTTAATACTGACAATAATGCCTCATTTACATCCCTCCATATTTCAAAGTACTGTCACATAACTCACCCTACATGAAAATCACAACTCCTGTGCAATGTAAGACAGACCGTAATACTTAACTTTGTTACAAGGGAGAAAATTTGGCTTGGAACATTTCCTAAAAGAAGGAGAAAAACATTTCCAAAGGAAGCATTCAAGCACTTTATGACTCTGTCTCCATTTTTACCTCATCCTCCATTAAAAGCTTATTTTTTACACATTTGCAACGGGTCCTACATTTATAATAGCTACAGTCTGCTTTACTTCTGCAACCTGTGCCTCTAGGCACTGTTTGTGTTTATCCTAATGGACTTATTTTCTATCAGGTTGTGTAAGGATGGCAATATCTTTGCTGAGTATATCTAGGTCTGAACCATATTGGATCAGGCAAGGTGATGAACAGTAGTCAAAAATATCAAGTCAGAATGAAATTTGTATTGATTTTACCCATAGCAAACTTTAGTCTTAATAATTTATTGTCTACAGTATTTATTAGCACATTTATATTTTCTTCTAATGCTACCTCTGTAGTTGTTATTTTAAGAGTGCTACGGGTTGAATATTTATGTCCTTCCAAGATTCATGCTTAGAGGACAGAGTGGTGCATGCCTATACTCATAGCTACCTGAGAGTGTGAAGCAGAAGGACTGGAAGCTTGACACTATCCTGGACAACTTAGCAAGATCCTTTCTCACAGCAAACGAAGCTCAGTGGCATCCTGCGCTTGGGCTACATTACCAGAAATACACACACGCACACTTAATAGACACATACATGTGTTGCATTGGGTCTTTGAGAGGTCATCCTATCATAAGGATTCCACTACCATGCACAGCACCAGTGCCCTTATTTTTTAAAAAAATGAATGTTACAGGAGCCTTTTTACTGTTCAGTCCTATGAGTACAAGTCTGAAGGATATGTCTCAGCAGCAGAATGAGCCCCTCTCAGACATGAAGTCTACACCTTAACCTTGGGCTTGCCAGTCCTCAGAACTGTGAGCAATCAGTTCCTACCAGTGCCTTGTAATAACTTACCCAGTCAGAGTACTGAGTAATAGTAGCCTGAATGAACTAGACAGTGTGTCTTTCAGCACATGAGGTTCTTCACTTTGGGAGGGTTTCAAAGAGAAAACTGCAAAATGCAGGGTGTGCACTTACTTCTTACTGTGGTGTTGGCCTTGCTTTGCTCCTGAACTAGGAGAGTAAGGCTATCTGTAACTTATTAATCACACTCAACAGCTCAGTCTCACTCTGTGTAAATGTGTGGCTCTCCATCCTACCAGGGTCTTCCTTGTTTGGGAAACAGAGTGGCCAGTTTTCAGGTCACTCACTACACTAGTCTGGAATTGGAACTAGCAATCACTTGCTGAGAAACTTTCAACAAGTAAATCCTTTAAAATGATAGAGTTCATCCTCATCCCCTACGCCACTGGAATATATAATGTTATGACAAGTGCTTTTAAGTGTTTCCTATTGTTTTGTACTTCTTTACAAACCTTCCATTGCTGTACGTATAAGTTTAACACACCAACTTGGTTGGGTTCCCATGCGCAGACACTTAGTCAAGCAGTTTTCAGTATGTTTTCATGAAGTTGGTGTTTAGAGGAGACCCATGATTAAATTCGTAGACTTTGAATAAAGGGGGATCATTGAGGATCAGAAATTCTACACTGAGTCTAGAGGACATCTGACACTGTCCTTGCCCTGTCTTTTGAGCCAGAGAAGAACTAGGATACTCCCCCAAAATGAGGACGCCCCACTTTCTTCTTTCATAGCTGAAGTCCTGTGGCTAGTGACACTGGGGTAGGATCAGGACTGCCGAGGAAGGCAGGGATCTTTAGAGCGGTGCAGAAGTAAAAGTTTCACCTGCAGAAATTAGTCTCCTTATTGTCCCTTGTCTCATCCTTGTAAGAATGCTTGGTGCTTCTTCCTGTCACAGCAATTACCAGCGCTGTTCCCAGCATTCTCCCTGCCCCTCCCCATGCATTGGCTGATAAGACCCCAGTGAGCTCGAAAGGGCTGGTCCGTGCCCTTCCTGAGGCACTGACATCCCAGCCCCTCAGGTATCACTGCATTGCCTGGGTCTCCTGTTTCATCCTTCTCCAGTGCCCAGTCTCAGCCAGGTCCCTGCTAGTGGTTCCTCTCCAGGAGAGAACTCCAGGAGTGAGAGACTTGACAAGTCAAATCTGACCCACTCCGGGAAACACAGAACATTTTTTCCTGCAAATCAACTTTGGGTCAGAACTCCAGGTCTCCTCTGTAGAACCCTGGCTGAGGCACTTTCTTAATCCTCACAGCCACTATAAACATCAAGGTTACATCTCCACCTGGTGAAACTGGTGCTCTAAGCAGTGAAATCACATTTCCAAGATCATCTAGCTCCAATGTGGCAGGACCAGGATTTCAACTTGTGTCATCTCCATGATCAGTGCTCTGACCACTATGCCACATGTTCATCTATAGACTCATACATCTTAAAGACACATGCAAAACTCAGGGCATTATCCCTCCATGATAGTGTTTGAGTGGCATCTCTCAGCTCACACGATGGTGGACATGATCCTGCACTAGCACCATTAAAGATCCTGTGCCTGGGAGATGTCCAGTGGTTTGCTCAGGAAATGCCTCATTGCTTGGCTAATGCAAGATTCATTTTCATTGTGGATTTCAGGCAGAAATTGTTGCTTCCAAGTTCTTTTTATTTCTTTGTGGTACTAGGGATTGAACCTAAGCTCTACACTGTAAGCTACATCCCCAGGCCTTCTGAAACAAGTTTTGCTTTGTATTTGGGACAAAGTCTTCCTAAGTCATAAGTTACCCAGGCTGTGCTTGAGTTTGCAGTCTTTCTGCCTCCGCCTTGCAGAATGCTGGCATTACAGCCACATCTCACCATGCCCAGCGTCCCCAACGGTTTTTAACATCTTCCTTCTTCACAGCTTTGAAAAAACACTCAGAAACCAACTGTAAGAGAGTATACTATAGATTGCACTGATAACTATACTAAAAAGTATAATAAAATGAAAAATAAATTTGCCTTGTTGCCCTTACAAGTATGCAAAGATTTTATTTATTTTTTTTCCCGGTGTGGCTTCATAGACATTTTATTTGTAAGTTGCAATTATAGTAGAGATATAATTTTATATTCTCTTTTTTTAAAAAATATATTTTAGTAGAGATAAGGAAGGTGTTTTTCTTTTCTTGAATTTCACAGGAAAATTCTAGGGAAAAGGAAAAAAATGGAGTTGAGGTGACCCTGAAACCTGAGTACTCTGTAATCGAGCACCTAAGGATAAAAATAAATACAAATTGTCCTGATCAGGTGGACCATTTTCTGATTTAATTCCTGTAATTAGAACCTGCTCTCTACTCAGAGTGGGTAGAGAAGGCTTCAGGAAACATAAGAAACAGAATCTTCCACACAACCCACTGGGGACGTCATCCTCTCTAAAGTGACATTTTAGTCCCCTGTGTAGACTTCCCAGCTACCTGCTGATTTGCACAATCACACTGAGAGTCACCAGGAAGATGGACTAAAATCAGACTTCCTGTCAAATAAAAAAAAAAAAGGCAAATTGATATAAAATTGAGATCCTTTAAAGACACAGAAGGCACCTGACACTTTATTGTTCTTCCACTGACCAAAAAATAAATGTGTAAGCGCAGGAGGCTGTGCCATCCACGTAGCAGAGGCTGACCTTTCAGGGCTGTGCACGTGGCCAGGTACCTGTACTGGTCCGGCAGAAACCAGGGGCTCCCACGCAAAATATGAATGTTTACAACAGCCTGAGCAGGATCTCTGCAAAGTGGGTTCGACCAGGACGGGGCGATGAGGGCCCCTGGGGGAGAATGGGATCTGCGCCCAGCAGTGGTGCGCCGTGGCAGCAAGCTGGTGAGTGTGCTAGGTCTGCGCAAAGTGTGACATCTTCACTACGGACCTGGAAGAGAGGCAGCGGCTTATTAAGGAAATCCACAGAAGAAGCAGAATGATAGATTGGATGCAGAGAAGCAAAGGGATTAGGAATATCAGTAAAATGAGACACAACCCATGGAAAAGCTCACTTATCACACACAGAAGGAAGTCCCTGGCACCATCTGAAGGATACTAATGGGAGCGATCCATCCAGATAGTTTTAGTGCCTGCAGAGGCCTGAAGTGGAGTTAGGAAGAGGGTTAGGAGGCAGAGGTCAAGCCAGAGCAATTGGAGCTTATCCTGGAAATGGCCAACACTTGGCCATTTGGCCGGGGCTTCTGGGCCTCTTGCAACTCCTGTTCCCCAGCCAGACCCCTGGTTGGTGGCCAACCTGTCCTCTCACTCCTGGCTCTGGCTTGGATATAGGCTCCAGCTGAGTTGCCATTACTGTTCTACTAGTTGAAGCTAATGTCATCCAACTGCAGCCTCTGAGGCCAACATCAACAGGGTGGGAGGCGCTAGTACCCGCATGGAGAGTTGGGCAATGTCAGTGCAGGCCAGCAACCACTCTTCATTCTGAACCTCCACCCCCACCCCAACACAAGGTGTACCCACAGCCCCCAGCATCCTGAGGCTTCACCCCAGGCCAGGAGAGGCCTCAAAACAGCAGCACTCTGAGCTTTTGCCCTGGAATTCTGTGCCACCTTTCATGGTATAGGACCATGTGAGGTACTGTGCCAGACCAGAGAGCCCAAGTTTGCACCAGGAAAAGTCCACGACTAAGAAGGCCTGGGAGGGCAGAGGAGATAGCTCAGTGGAATAAGTGCTTGCCTGGTAAGTGGAGGGTTCTGAGTTGAATCCCTGTAGAAGAAGAAGAAGAAGAAGAAGAAGAAGAAGAAGAAGAAGAAGAAGAAGAAGAAGAAGAAGAAGAAGAAGAAGAAGAAGAAGAAGAAGAAGAAGAAGAAGAAGAAGAAGAAGAAGAAGAAGAAGAAGAGGAAGAAGAAGAAGAAGAAGAAGAGGAAGAGGAAGAGGAAGAAGAGGAGGAAGAGGAAGAGGAAGAAGAGGAGGAGGAGGGGGAGGAGGAGGAGGAGAGGCAGAAGAGTCAGAAGAGGGAGAGGGAGAAAGAGAAGAAAGGAGGCCTGAATTCAACTCACTGTTTCTTGGGGTCACAGGAGGGTCTCTCCTTCAAGCTCTGGCAGAGCCCCTCCTTATCCTCTCCTCTCGCCTCCCTGTATTGATCACAGCCAAACTCCCACCTCCTGGGACTCAGCCTCAGGAGGAAGCTTGTCTGCATGTGAGGGAGGCCCAGCCCCTGGTGGGGGCAGACAAGCACACAGTGCCAGTTCCTGCCACAGCACAGCGACCACGTGATGGATTGTTCCCAGGGACCTGGAATTCCCCAGTCCTCTCTCTTTCTCTCTCTCTCTCTCTCTCTCTCTCTCTCTCTCTCTCTCTCTCTCTCTCATAAAAAAACCGAACTCAGGACCTTGTGCTTGCCAGGCAGGCGCTGCGCCCCTGCTGAGCTTCACCTCTGCTTCCAACATTATTTCCATAAGCTTTCTCTTAAGAGCTCAAGTGCCGCCATTTAACACCTGGACAGTAGTGAGTTCCTAAGCGAGCTGGCAGAGAACTGTCACCCCATGACCAGCTGCTAGGCCTGGTGCAGGGCACACGGCCTTTTGGGGACTTCTCAGGTCCAACCACTTCTTTCAGGCATCAAACAGCAGGAACAGGATTGCAGCAGAAATCCATAGAACATGTGTTTGCGTGTGTGTATCACAAGATAGCATCAGAGTCAAGGGCATGGAGTGTTTCAAGGAAAATGAATGTGTAGCTCTCTTGCCCCTCTGGGGGCCTGGACAAGACCCCTAATGCCTGTGGGGGGCAGGCGGGGTGTTGCACAAGGATGAAAAAAGAGACCCAGGCAATGCAGTGATGCCTGAGGGGCTGGGATGTCAGTGCCTCAGGAAGGGCACGGACCAGCCCTTTCCAGCTCACTGGGGTCTTATCAGCCACTGCATGGGGAGGGGCAGGGAGAATGCTGGGAACAGCGCTGGTAATTGCTGTGACAGGAAGAAGCACCAAGCATTCTTACAAGGATGAGACAAGGGACAATAAGGAGACTAGTTTCTGCAGGTGAAACTTTTACTTCTGCACCGCTTTAAAGATCCCTGCCCTCCTCAGTAGTCCTGATCCTACCCCAGTGTCACTAGCCACAGGACTTCAGCTGTGAGAAGAAAGCGGAGCGTCCTCATTTCGGGGGAGCATCCTAGTTATGCTCTGGCTCAAAAGACAGGACAAGGAGGCCGTCCACTAGAGTCGGTATAGGATTGCTCGTCCCCAGTAGTGGACCATATCAAACCCAAAAGCCTCCCAGTGTTTACTAAAGCAACAAGGGGCTGGACATTTCTCAACATACAAGTGGGTCTTTTTCTGACTTATTTTATCCATACAGCATTTCCGTGACATTAATGATCCAGAGAACAGAATGGACAATCTACCTGAAAGGTAGAAAAGGAAGCTGGGCAGCCAGTTCAATACCTTTTTTTTGTGTGTGTGTGTCTTTTTGAGACAGGGTCTCACTATGCAGTTGAGGCTGGCCTTGAGCTCACTTTTTTGCTCAGGCTGGTCTCGAACTCGCACCAATCCTCCTGTCTCAGCCTCCCGAGTGCTAGGATTACAGGCGTGAGCCACCATGCCCGGCTAATACCTTTTTAATATGGGAATATGCCAAGCATGTTTTAGAAAAATGAACTATGGGCTATTTCACTGAATTATGCTAATAACTAAAAAATTGAGAGATAGAATTGACAATTTAACAAATCAAGAAATACATAGGGCACTCAGTAAATTTTGATTTTTTAGGTAAACAAAAATATGACCTGGAATCTACATATATTAGAAAAATGTATCAGATTTTTAACATTTTAATTTTAGCAGTTCGTGTTTTGGTACAGTATGATTGCATTCATCGTGTGGAGTTGATCTGTGCACACAAAGCACCGTGGCTCTTTTGGCGCATCCTTTACTTCCCTCTTCTGTCCTTCCAATGCTTGGTTCTTTTCCTTTTTTGTAGACCATGTATGGGTACAGACTAGGAGAGCGTGACTGCTGTAACCGCTCTAGATATGTCACAGCATGTTGCTCATCACTGTTTACTCTGTCGTATACTAACATGTCTTGGTAAAGATACAATTTCTTAGGCACTGTGAAGTAGGAATATGGACACATGTAGCAAAACTATGTAGAAAGCTAAAAGGATTTTATTTTTATTTATTTTTACTTTTTATGAGCAGAATTTATTCACTGGGGGAAAGAAAGCTCCTGCCCAAGAGAAGGACAGAACAAGGAGGTTGTCCCCAAAAAGTACATTAGATGTTCCTGACACAAAGAGCTAGATGTGACAGCCACATTCCTCTAATTCTTACACCTTATGTACCTATTAATATGTCATATTGTACCCAGAGATATGCACAATTATTGTGTCATTAAAAAATAAAAATGTAAAGGCCTGGGGAGATAGCCCAGCAGTCTAAGCACCTGTCTGTCTGGCAAGCGCAAGGACCTGGGTTCAGCCATGAAAACAAGGCATGGTGGTGCATGCATACAACCCCAGCACTGGGGAGGCTGAAACGGGAAGATCACTGCAAGTCTGAGCTGCACAGCAAGACCTTGTGCCAAATAAATAAATAAATAAATAAATAAATAAATAAATAAATAAGGATATATATGTATATATATGTATGTATATATATATATACATATATATATATATATATATATATATATATACATATATATATCAGAAGAAAAAAGTAATGGGTTGTTGATACTTGGAATGAACTGTATTATTCTAGCGGAGTCTGAGAAAAAGGAGGTTTGGTACTGGGGATAGATCTCTGTGGAGCTTTACTACTGAGAAGCATTCATTTGTGCACATTCCTGCCTGAGCTTCTGGAAGTGCAGGGGGCAACAAATGTATGCAGCCAAGCCCAGCTTGCTGTTACTTTTTATATCCTCTGATTTAGGCAAGTGACATTGTTGCATTTAATGTTAGGTGAAAATCCTGAATTTACTTTTTAAGTGCTTTTCTTGCTCTCCTTAAAAAGTTTTCTAAGAATTGTCTTCACTGTAGGAAACTAGGATTTCTACTTTACCATGAAAGAAGACAACTATGTTTTTTCTTGAAACATTTTTGTTGTAGTTAAAACCACTTTCCTAAATCTTCCTGGCAGTCATGTTTTACAGTGTCAACTCTGTGCTAGGTGTACCACTCTTGATTAGAATTGGTCAAAAGTAAATACTTACATGAGATTCTAAAATTTACAATAAATATAGCAGTCAATATTTTTTTTTCCTTCCCAGTTTCAATTACTCACCAAAAACAGTGTCTGTCAAGGAGCTAGACATGGCAGCATATCCCTATAATCCCAGTACTCAGGAGGCTGAGGCAGGAGGGTTACTGTGAGTTTCAGATCAGCCTGGGATACACCATGAGTTTAAGACTGGTGAAAACTACATAATCTGTCTCAAAAAATAAAATTTGAAAACCCCAGCTAAACAAAAACTGTTGGCAGGCAAAGTAACTCATTCCTATAATCTCACCTACTCAGGAGACTGAGGCAGGAGGATTACAGTTCAGCAGCAGCTTGGGTAACTTTTATTTTGGGCCTATTTCAGAAAATATAAAGGTCTAGGACTGTGGCTCAGTCAGTGACCAACGCTTGCCTAGCATGCCTGTGCTCCTGGTTCGGCCTCCAGCATAACAAAGATAGCAAACAATGTGGTCCTACAGCAATGATTTGTGAAGAGAAAGGGTGCACACACTTCTAAATTTTAAAGTGTCTCCATTATGGTCCAAACATTACTCATGGTGGAAATTTCTCCCAAAATTCAAACTAACTTAGAAAGAAGATCTTTGTTCATTTATGAAATAGTAAATTCTTTATAAAATTTGTATGTAATAGGCCAAAATTGGCTAAAGGTCTATAATTTTTCAATGACTCAACCAAGCAATGAATGGATTTTTACTCTGACTCTTGAGATATGCTACTTACAACACAATGCACCCATTTTCAGAGTTCAGTTCAAAGACAAATATATACTTCATGTAACTGCGACACAATCAAAATACAAAGCGTTCTTACCTCCTGAAGTTTCCTCTGTCCCTTTCTAGTTGATTTCTACTAGTCCAACCCACCCTCTTGCCCTTGGAAACCTAGCTTTGTCCTCCTCGGAGTTTATCGCAACACAGTAATAGCATGTGTGATTTCACTGTCTAGTCCCTTACTCAGAGAAGTGTATGTGGCACTCACATTGCTGCATCCATGAATAGTCTTTCTTTTCCATTACTGAGTGACATGAGCATTTCACCATTTGTTTTTCCACTCATTTAGTAGACACTGAGGCTGCTTCCATGCAGAACCTATTACAAAGCTTCTGAGAGTGCTCATGTACAAAGCTTTGTGTGAATATGTTTTTGTTCATCGGGGTAAATATCTAGGAGTGCAATTGCTAGATCACATTTAACTTCATCAGAAACCGTTGAACCCTTTTCCAAGATGTATGAACCATTTCACATTCTAATCAATGGCATGAGTTTCATGAGCTATGTACCCTCCCCACACTTGATGTGACACATTTTGATCTCAGCCCTTCTAGAGAGTGTAGTTCTATATCTTATTGTGGTTCTAATTTGCATTTCCTGATGGCTAGGTCATTACCAGTATGTTTCATGTGTTTACCGGCCATTCATAACCTTCCTGTGTAAAGTATGTGCTCAAATAATTTTCCATCTTTGAATTGGATTGATTGCCTTATTATTATAAATTCTTTATATATTTTATAAAAAATATTTAGCCACTATATGTTTTGAAAATGTTTCCTTCTGGTCTATAACTGGTCCTCCAATTTTTTAAAAGGGTATCTTGCAAACAACAAGAACTCACAATGAAGTCCAACATTCAAAACTTGTATTTCACAATTTGTTCTGTGTTCTAAGAAATGTGTACAACCTAGGGTCACAAATATGTCCCTCTTTGTGTTTTTCTTCTAGGTTTTTACACTTGTAACTTTATAGTTGAATCTATGGTCCAGTAGAAATTACTTCAAGATTCACCCTTAGTCCATAAGAGAATCAAGTTCTTTCAGCACCTTTCATAAAACACACTATCTTTAGAGGATAAGATGATGCATGCCTATAATCTTAGCTACTTGGGAGAGTAGGACCGGCTTGCAAGTTGAAGGCCACCTTGAGCAAGTTAGTGTGACTCTGCCTCAAAGTAAAAGGTAAGAAGGGCTAGGGAGTAGCCCAGTGGGGGAGAACCCAGATTCGATTCTCAGTGCCTTCCTCATTAAATTATTTGGTGCTTTTTATAAAAATCAATTGTCCATTTCTGTGTGAGTTTGTTTCTTGACACTATTTTGCTCTGTTGATCCACATGCTTATCTTTCAGTCTATACCACACTGTAATTTAATAATTACACTTCTATAAGTCTTGGATTTTAGTAGTAACACATCTATATCTTTGTTCATCTTTTTAAAAATCATTTGGTTTTTCTAGGTATTTATATGTCTACATATATTGTTTTAAAATTTTAAGGTCAGTTTTTATTTCTATGAGTAAAGGCCATCAAACAATATAAACCACATTGAAAGGTATGACTGAGGGAGCTTCCAGTGGAGCTTAGCTCTGCAAAGTCTGTGTCCAAAGGGAAAAGGTCATCTTGTTCTTGGGCTGGGCCACAGGCTGCATTGAAAGGAAGGAGCCAGCAGGCACCCCAACAACTACAGACTGATACCAGATACTAGGCTCAGTCCATCCAATTCCAATCACACAGAGGGCCAAATTGCATGGGGGCGTGTCATGGTGGAGCTGCTGCAGAGCTCTGTGACACACTGCAGGTGGAGGTCAGGGTTGGATTAGCTTGGAATCTGAAATGGATGTTCTGGCTTCTGCTCTGCCTGTGCTGATCAGTGGATCTTCAAACACAGCTGCAGGGAAGGTGCCAAATCTTGGCCTCTATAACCTTTCCAGTGAGCAATTCATTAACATCTCAAGGCAGTGTCCTCAGCTGGTAAGCCTCCCTTCAGAGTCACCAGACCTGGCATTGAGGGTCTCCCTACATAGGCCAGGTAAGGCTGCAGTTCAGTCAGGCATACCCAGATAGCAGGGCTTGTCCACTTAATCCACTATTGTGGAAACATGAGGCAGAATTGTATGGAAGAGCTGAGCGGGCCTCCCTTTGCAGGGCTTTCTTGAGGGGTGGTGTGGGAGATTGGTAGCTTGATTTGTAATTTTTTTAAAAGGATGTTATAGACTTGCATCAGAATTTGATTCACCTCCCATGCAGGACAGTGTGACATGGGAGAATAAAAACCACTAGAGCTATTTCTTCTCCTTTGCAGAAAAGTTGGGACTTGGGTCTTAGGAACTGACTCATGAAAGATAAATTGAATACAGAGAGGATAGGAGTTGCAAGGGCATGGAAAGAAGGGGAACTACAACCATTTTTGTTTTTTGTTTGTTATTTTTTTAACCTTATGGGCTAAATATAACTTGAAGATTTTGATTAAATTTGGATAAGAGAAGAACACCTGCTTTTGAAGTGGATTGAAACAGTGATTTTTAAAACAAAGAAAGCAGAACTAGAATATCTGAAATTTTTAATCCTTTCTTTACAGGTTGCTAGAGCACTTTTGATTAAAGAAACTGTAGAAAGTTAGTGAATGCCACCAACGAATACCAGGTGGTGGCACGGGTCAATTTTCCAGAGTCCTGCTTTGCGGGATGTCTGAATGCACTCACTGTTTGGGGTCTCTGCTCACACTTGCTGGAATCATTTGTGCACATTTTAGTCCACAGGTCATTTTTCCCCATATTTCTTCATAAACTTTTCAGCATTCTTACAGACTTTTTATGGTCCTTAGAGCTCTCTTCAGCTAGGTCAGCCCGGAGCAGGTACTCAGGCTGGGGGTCATTCACCAGTGCTGTGAGGGACTGGATTACTTGGTTAGTCTTGGTCGTTGGCTTCCAGTTCTCAGCACTAATTATCAGCAGGCAAACTCGCTCTTTTTCATCAATGTGTGGATGATAGATCTTTGTTTTAAATGTGATCTTTAGTGGTTTGAATGGATACTCTGCTAGAAAGTTGATTTCACTTCTGAAGGCCCCCTCATCATATGGAGGGTTGTCAGGAATAAGAAGCCCTTGCCAAGTCAATAAACCAGCGTCATCAACCTGGATGTTTTCCATTCCACATTTGCAAATTTCTTCAAGCTCATTCATGAGCCTCCTGCTGGCCGCCATCTTGGATCTGGTGATGCTGTTTTCCCCTACATACATGTTTAGAATCAATTTGTCAAATCCTACGTTCTCACATGAAAAAGAAAGCTTCCTGATATTTTGATTGAAATTATATCAAACCTACAGCTGCTTAGCAACACTGAATCTATCAGTCCATGAACATTACATATGTATATACAAATATAGAATATATATATATATATACATTTATTTAGATTTTTAGTTTCCCTCATCAAACTTTTTTGGGGACTTTTATTGTGTTTCATGTTTGGTTTTGGTATAGATTTAGACTACCTTGTGTTAAATTTATCACTATTTCATGTCTTATGATGTCATTAAAACTTAACTTTTTTCTTCATTTAGTTTTTCAATATATTGCTACTAGTATTTAAAATAGTCTTTAAAAATCTGGCTCTAGAGAAAGTGATCATGCTAATTTCACTTATTATTTCTAATGGTTATTTTTTAAGATTTTAAAGAATGCTTTACATATAAGACCCTGTCATCTGGTAAAGAAGAAATTTCTTCTGTATCTGCATAAATTGTATATATCTATATAATTTATTTTCTTTGCCTTAGCACACAAGCTTGGACAATGTTGAATAAAATTTTGAGAGAGATTGCCCATGATTTGTGCCTACCTAGATGATGGAAATAATCACTAATCACTGAGTGTGATGTGAATAGTAGTTTTAGCATAAGCATACTTTACTTGGCCAAGAAATTTCTCTTTAAGGCCTCATATACCAATATATTTTTATCTTGAATGAATGTTAAGTTTTTCAAATGATCTCTCTGCATCTTTGAAATTGTCATTTCTTTTCCTCCTTTTATACTAATGTAGTCAATAACGTAAATGATGATTTGTGATGTTAGGATCACCTTGCATTCTGTAATAGAGACTACATGATGATGTTTACCTAGTTACAAATCATTGGTTTTGATTATATATAACTAATTCCACTTGGAATTCTTCTCTCTGTCAGCAACAGAGATTATTTTTTGTTTATTTCACATGATGTTTTTTATTTTGGTTAATAGTATGATTTTAGGGTTAGAAAATTGTTGAAGGGGCCTCCTCTTCTATTTTCAGAAAGATTTTGCATAGTATTTTATGTCTTCCACAAATACTTGATGAAAGTGGCTAGTGTTATCCTTTGAGCCTTGAGCTGTCTTTCTAGGAATGCCTTAATTTTAAATTGAAGTTAATTTATTCAATTTATTTCAGTCTATTTCATTGATTTCTACTCTTATATTAATTGATTTATTTCTATCTATCAACCTAGGGCTTAATTGGCTTATGGGTTTGGCCCCAGCTTTCCTCAGGCAAGCTGATGGATGCTGAGTCTTTGTTCTGAACTGTTTCCTAAGGCAGGGGTCAGCTCAGGCAAGGCAGAGCTCTCCGTGAAATAGAAAATTATGTGCTCTGCGGACACCCAGGACTGCACTGGGTGCCACCTGGGCCATCCTTCAGCTAATCAAGACCTTAGCTACAAAAGCTATCTTGCTCCCAACCTTTACTGTTCTCATGATCTGTAGATGAAGCTGTTATCTCAAAATAGAGGCAGGACAGAATCAGGCTTTGCTGATGCTCCTGGCCAGCAACCGTGACTGCATGGCCACACGTCAAACTATGTGGCTATTGTACACCCAAGGAGTGAAAGCAGGAGGATGAGCAGGCTTTGCAGAGTGCTTATGATGCAATCCTAAACCGGTGAGCCCACACTGGGAGCCCTTCTCCCAGAGTCCATTCTGGCTTGAAGACCCAGGCACCATCTCCATTACTGTAGCCACAAGTTCTGAGCAGTGCATCCTGACCTGTCAGCAAGGGTGTCCACACTACCTTGCAGGTTAACAGGATACCTGGGGTTGTTAGCCTGTCTACTACTGCTGCTTTAGCTGTGGTGATTCTTATATAACTCTGGCCAGCTCTCATGCTTGCTTGCTTACTTTCTTCATTTGGTTTTCTACTTTCTTTCTCTCTGTGGCTGGAGATCAAACAAAGGGCCTTGTACCCACTAGCAAAATGCTGTACCATTGAGCTATAGCTCTAGCCCAGCCCTCAAGTGAAGTCAAATATTCTTGACAGTTTTCTATTAATATCATTCCTGTTACACAAAGGCTAGCATACAAACCAGGTACACATTTGAAGTTCAATTTGCTCCTGATTTCACAGGTCCTAGACACTCATTCCAGTGAGATATGGTTCCCAGGGGAAATCAAATCCTTAGAATCAGTCTTGGCCCAGGAGCTAAGTCAGGTAGATAAGAGCGATGGGGCCCTGGAGTCACCACCAGGACTGATTCCAGCCTCCTAGAAGGCTTAAAGAGATCCTTAAAGAGATCCAACTGTGGGCAGACAGTGGGCCACACACCTCAGATGCCCAGCCCCTTCTGATGCCCAGTGAAACACAGCTCAAAGATGAGTGTTCCACTCAGGGAAGCCTGCACCCAAAGGGAAAATCCTGAGAGGGGAGTTCATCTCTCTGAGGAACTGGTATCAGATGGCTGATCTTAAAAATAAATAAGTAAACAGAAATACCAGAATGTATCACTCTTCCAAGGCAAATAGAAAGCAACATCAGCATTAGCACATTAACCAAAAATCAGCTTTGGCCAGTGTTGAGAAAACAGGCTTAGAGAAAAAGGGAAAATTCTGCAAAACAGATTGTTAAAGCACTGAAATCCTCCTATAAAGTACTGATGAACATTGTTCTCTCTGGACCCTCCTTTCCTAGCACCCAGCAGTATAGGGTCAGTGCTCAAGGCAAGTGGAAGCTTCTGGAAGGAGCTGCAGAACCAGGCTGAATTCATCCACCATGCAGTAGTGCAAAGACTATGCCACATGAGTCATTCAAGGTATTTCAGTGTCACCTCTGGAGTCGGCCAGGATTTAGATCTTGGCCCTTGGAATATATCACATCAACATTACTTATATAAAGAAGTATTTAAAAATACTAATTCAAGTTTCATACTAAAATAAATAGAGCCATATCAAATATAGCAAAAATGCTTCTTATTTTTAAAACATATGACATCACTGTCTTCTAATGAATGGTTACCATGTTTTCCTAAACCCATTTTCTCATCCTGGCCAAATCTTATTCTCCACTGATTCTCCTCACTTCTCAACACTGATAAATTTTGGCATTTCTGTTTAATTTTTTTTTAAGGTGAGCCACCTGATTCCAGTTCCTCAGTGAGATGAAGCCTCCCTCTCAGGACTCTCCCTTTGGGTGCAGGATTCCTTGAATATAACACTGCTCCACTCATCTTACTGCTCATCAGAAAGGGCTGGGCATCTGAGACATGTGGCCCTCAGCCTCCACACACAAAGCTGGAGCTCCCCATGGCCCTGGGTGGCAGAATGTTGTCCTGGGAGGGACCCCGGAGGCCCCTCTGCTCTGTCTGCACAGACCTCAGACTTCCTTCCTGATGTTTGTTCCAAGGCTCATTTTCTGGTTCTCGAATTCCAACGATGTCGCCATTTTTCCCCTGTGAAGTCTTGCTAATCACCTGTGTTCCCCCATGTTCCCAGCTCTCTCTGCTGCACACATTACCCGGTGGCAGCTCCCAACACACACCTGCCAGGTTTGATTACATTTTTGCCAAAGCCTGAAGGGAAAAGCTGCCATTTTCTGAGCTATTTTCTTCAGAGATGCAATTTAGATACTGAAAACCTCTGCTGAGTTAAGGTAAGCCCCTCAGGTGAAGCTGGCCAGAGAACTTGATAAAATGAATGTTAAAAGGGCTAAATTCATTTTGAGATTAAAGTGACACTGAAATTGAAAATCTATGTAGCATAAAAACAAAGAAATTGTTAAACTATTTATATTTGAAGAATAAAGAGTAATGATCTTAAACCATAGCTATCTATTAGTGTTAGGTTGAAAAAAAACCTTAGAAAAGAAAAACTTCAGAGTAAAAAAGTATAAACTTCCCTTCCTTGGTGCTTTTAGATTTGTGGTAGTTTTGCACAAGGCTACTTACTGGTTGCAAGAGAACAGACCTGGGACCTTCCTTCCAGGAGGAAAGCCGGTGGGGATGGCCCACATCAGAAGGTAGGGCTCGTATCACTGGCAGAATGGTGCCACAGAAGCAGCAGCTGCTGCGGCCCTCCTGTGTGTGCTCCTCCACCTTCACTCAGAAATCTGTCAGATTCTATAAAATATGTTAGTCAGCTTATCATGCTTTAGAGATATAGTATATACTTTTTTCTTTTTACGAAAAATAAAATATTTTCATTGCCAAATAATAAGAAAATAACAATAGTTGTTACACTGCGTGCTATCTTCAGTTGCTCAGTATAAAACTGTAAACCAAAAAGATTTATTCAAAAAAGCAGCAGATAATGGCACAGACTTCATTTTCATCTAGTTAAGATAGACTTTACTATATGAAACAAATTAGCGTACAGATTGAAATGTTTTTAAAACAATAGAATGTTATGAGTTTAGCAAGTATTTGAACTTCTTCCCCCTTCCTATTTGTCTCTCTTCCATGTGGTTCTGCATTTGTTTAGAGATCATTCCTCCTGCCCCTTGGTGAATGGAGCAGCCCTGGAAGTTTAAGTTCTGAGAGCATTTGTAATAATTAGCACTTGTGAAATAAAAACATTCCTAATGTTATAGCATTGTTGGTATAACTCAGTTGTATCACATAAAACTATATTTTTGTTGAAGTCATTTGTATTTATTGTGTTAACTGAATTTACTCATATTTACTTCTCTAACAAACAACTTTAAAAGAAAAAGACATTGAGTTTCATCTAGAAAGAGTAGAAACTCTCTGTCTTCCCGAAAACCATTTGTTTTCTTAGGGGCTCTTCAAACAGGAACTGGTTAGGAAAATGGATGTCTTTTGATTTTAATCCTTTTGGCTTAGTTGCCTCTTATTCTTTTGCAAAAACGTGTGTAACAGGGCTAGGGAGATAGCTTAGTAGTCTAAGTGCCTGCCTGGCAAGTGCAAGGACCTGGATTTGATCCCTGTACCATATGCAACGTCAGCTACTAAGATCCGGTGTGGTAGCACATGCCTGTAATCCCAGGGCTGAGGAGGCTGAGACAGGAAGATCACGATGAGTCTGAGCCTGGTAGTGAGATCCTGTACCAAATAAATAAATAAACAAACAAACAAATAAATAAATAAATATATAAAAAAACAACAAGTGTGTATGACAGAGACATGGCATTCCTACACAATACGTTTTGGATGGCTTGGCAACTAACTTCTAATTTGTTCTCTTGCCAAATAGTTTAATCAGATAAAATTTATCGAAACAATGATAAATTTAATTTAAAGATTTTGATGAACTATTTTCTAGAGTGAGAGAATACTTCATTCTGTTAAGTAAAATACATTTGTAATGCTTTGAGTCGGAGTCTAGTTTAATAGAGAAAGCTGATAACAGAAATAGAAGAACAAAAAGCAGGCTGATCATTTGAAAGTTACTTCACTTGCAGGATCAGAATACAAGCCAGAAGAATAGAAAAATAAAGTCCGCTTACTTCAGGGTACCTATTCTATAGTATTACAGTGGAGGGAGCACCATTGTCATGCTGGTCGAAAACTGCCTTAATTTGGAAATGTGGTCATTATTTCTCTTATGAGTTCCTCCAAGATCAAATAATAGTTTGGGTCTGGTGACTGGAGTTATGGCACGAATGACTTCATATTGATTTTAACTTTCATCTATTGGACCTTACATAGAAACCTACTATAATTTTTATTTAACAACTATAGGCCCATGTGTCCTGTTGTAATTTCACTACTGCGGCCATCCTTTGTTCTTTTACTTCTAAAAATGCTTTGTCAAGAGCTAACTCATACTCCATGAAATTCATTTTTTTAAAAGTCAGCAAGTGAATGAACTCTCACATGCTTTCAGAATCATACAACCATCACTGTGGTTCGATGGTAGAACATTCCAGTCACCTGCAAAAGAATCTTGTGTTCACCATCAGTGCTCTCCTTACCTCCCTTTTCCCAACCCTGACAACTGGTGATCTACTTTCTGCCCCTGTGGACTTGGAAGTAGGGAAATATCAAATAAGTTTTATCCTATGTGGTCATGTTTGCCATTTAGTTCGC
Organism: Myocastor coypus; assembly: GCA_004027025.1. NCBI lineage: Eukaryota > Metazoa > Chordata > Mammalia > Rodentia > Myocastoridae > Myocastor > Myocastor coypus. The sequence goes on from PVJA010004567.1 coordinate 82,857, forward strand.
ATTCTATTACTTTCCTTGTCTCTGTACTTTCATGTAGAATCATTTCATTGTGTCGAAGACCTCCCTCATCAGTAGGATTTTCCAGAGGCTTGCTTTTCCTGGGCTGCCTTGCTGGGTTTCAGCCACTGCAAGGCTCTCTGTTTAGCTCACTTCCTTATTGGCCTCAGAGTTTCTTTCACAGCTCAAAGGCCTGGAACACTGTCCATGGGTGACCTGGCAAAGACAGGCTTTGTTCTCTGTGTGCATCCTACCCAGAACCCATGTGATGTGGAATAAATAAGACAATTAGCTCAGGAACAGATGTGAGTAGCTGAAGAACGGAAATTCTGCTATGAGGAAACAAGCTTACATGGACTCTACCTTAATGTTTACTTTGAGATAAACAATAAGGCAAGACTTCACTGATCAGTGAAATTTAAAAAGAAATTATCAGAAATATGTATTTATTTAAATGAAAATGACAACATCTACAGCTTAAAAAATAAGCATGGATGATAGATAGGAAAACATTTTACAAAGTGCTCAATTTCAGGTCGGTGGAAGCTGCCTTACTATGTGCTGGTTCCCACGTATCTGCATGGTCATATTCTACCACTAGAATACAAGGCTTAGAACTCCAGGCCAAGCCCCTGCCCTGGCAGGTATAGCTGCACAACAGTGGGAAATTCCAAAGTTGCTCCTGGAATTAGGGTGCAAGGCCATAACAGGTACATAGGCAATTTTCTTGAGTACACAGAGCAAGATGGTTTACAGCAGGATCCATGGGTCTGTGATTGCTGTGACACCTGATAGTACATCCTAATAGCTGTTATTTGAGTAGTGGGCAAATTATAAAGTGGACGTCAGCTCTTGTTTTGTCCATAAATGCAAGTTTTTTAGCAAACAGCTTCACAGTGCTGCATCATAAAAGGCAAGTGTAATGCTCATTTTGTGAAGTAGTTATCAGGGGGCAGAAACACTCTCCTAGCCCCTCTAGCTACCTAAGGAGGAGAGGACTAAGCCACAGGAGAAATGGGAGATGAATGGTACACGACTGACTGACTGAGCACAGTGCAAGAACTTCTCCCGCTCTTCTTCTGTCATCTGGAAAGGCCAACGTATCCGCTCTTGTTCAAGATGTGAAAGACTTGAAGTTACTAGAAACAACATCTATTACTCATAAAGGACATTACTGCCTCATTTTCAATAATGTAATCCCCCAAAATGACATCTGACATTTTTCATTGTTTATAAGTGGCAATGAAGCCTAAAAAAGCTTTACTTGTATTCCTTTAGATTAACTCACATATGGAAAAACAGTCCAAGCAATAAGATTTAACAGCAGAGTGAGAGAGGATGGGAGATTGTTATTTCTCAAGGGAAATTATTTATCTCCAGTTATAATTTGTATTTCTTGGCAAAGAAAAACTAGTACGATAAGTACTCCAACTTCTCCAATAACAGAGTGCAAGCTGTATTGTTGACTTATGGTGGTGTTTTATTAGGTCCTTTGTGCAATTTTGGCTGTCCCAGGACCTTATCTAGGTGGAGAGACTTGTGCAACTAGGATCGCCCCTCTGGGCAGGCATAGCTTCAGGGGCCAAAGCCCTGTGCCCTCCTGGGGCCTGTGCTCTGCAGGGGAGTTCTGTTCTCAGTGTTCTGACAGCTCTGCTGGGTCCCCTGCCCATGTGCCCAGAGTCTTAGCGATGCTGGAGAACAGTGCTGCCTGGATGAACTTTACGCCAGGCTTCACACATGATGGACACGGATCTACCATGCCAGGGCAGAACCATTTGTGAGGTGGCGAATTCCCTAACAAGATCATTTCTACAACTGAACAAAATGTAGAGAAGTGTGATATTAAACACACTAAAAAAAGTGGCACTATACCGCACAGAACATAAAACCCTTATTATTGATGAATGTAGTGAACATTTTATACAGCCCAGACCAATGCTTAGCCTTTCCTCGTTATCCATTCTTCTTCCACCGCCATCATCTTACTGAGTTTCATCATCTACACACCCGTAATCACACAAACTGCTCTCCTGTATGGCAGCCTTTTGGATTTTGCTATTTTCTTTCTTTCTTTTTTTTTTTTTTTTTTTTTTTTTTTTTTTTTTTTTTTTTTTTTTTTTTTTTTTTTTTTTTTTTTTTTTTTTTTTTTTTTTTTTTTTTTTTTTTTTTTTTTTTTTTTT